>APFE031503324.1:23688-35317 GCA_000404065.3 Pinus taeda | reverse complement strand
TTAATATAATAACTATTAATTGAATTGAGGCTTCTGTGATCCATATCAAATTTTTGAGACATTTAATCACATCAAAATTTATTTGTCGACACGTTTCGAACCAACAAGTGTGGTTCATCGTCATGATAAGATAATATATTATTATGATAATAATACAATAGTATTATAATAATAACCACCTAAGGCTCAAACGAGGTTGGTATAAAGACACTATGACTTGGTTAAACCATTGGGAGATCGACGAGAATGTTGCATTGCAAAATATTAATAACATTAAAAATATGTTACTTCCAAGTTCAAAGAAAAAATGTGGTGTGAGAAAGATTTAGCAGCTAAAAGAAAATTAAGATATACAAAAAATGAACTGAAAGAGCTGGATCTCCACGTAGGGAGTCATATAGTTTTACTAAACCCAAGTTTTTTACAAAAATATTGCTCTACATAATGAGTACTGCTATAGGCCGTGTATAAACTTAAAATTATACAATATAAGTCCATGTGTCAAAATTTGTCAAAAATGGCTATCACTATTTTGGGCGGGTCAATGACCCGTTCTATTGAGGTCTTCAAATGGCCTGTGATAATATTGATGGAAGGTTCCATCAATCTGCTCCTGTATCAGCCATTGATCTAGATGGCTGTGTGTCGCTTCTTTGGACAGTTGATCCGCTTTTGTATTATGTTCCCTGTATATATGACGACAGACAAAGGATTCAAAAGATGTTGTCAGTCTTTTGGCTTCATCCAATATGTTTCTCAATGTATATGCATGACAATGAGATGCAAAATTTATCCAATTGCATACAATCTGTGAATCTCCAAACAATTGCAGGTGTCTGCAGTGCTTTTGGTGAGCAAAGTGAATGATGTGCTTTGCGGTGCATAATTCGGCGAAATTATTTGTGCCATTTCCAAGATTGATCTGTATTTTGAAGTAGTGTGATTCATTGATATATAATACAGCACCACCGCCACAGCCCGCATCCTGTGCGGAACCATCGAAGAAGGCCCAGGGCTTTGTCTTATCAATAGCAATGGGATTAATAGAGCGGGGTGGGGGGTTGGATACAGTGTCTGGTATTAGATTGTATTCAACAATGGTATGATTTAGGATTGTAGGCTAGTGGGGAGCTTTGTTGTTGAATATGATATGGTTCCGTGCTATCCAAATGGCTCTACACACGATGAGAGGTATGTTAATGATCTTTCCTATGTGTGCTCGATTCCACGAGCTCCAAGCCTCCTGTATGTTGTTATTATTATTATATGTTATTATTACTATTAATTAATATTACTAATATTATTGTTATTATATAAATATAATATTAATAAATATATAAAAATTATCATTGTATTATTTATATAATTATTAATAATCATAATAGTTGGTCTTTAAAAAAATACACATAATAATTATCACAACTTAATATTATTGTTGTTAATATGAGTTATTATTAATTATATTATAATATAAAATAAATTTATATATAATAATATAATAGATTATTATATTATTATAATAATTAATATAATGATAATATAAATTATTATGAGTTATTATAATAATTAATTTATTTACTAAATTATTAATTATATTAATAAATATTTTTGAGATAGGTTTTGAGCGATAATTACATCAAATTCATTGTCTCAAATTGGATATGAATCACAAAAGCTTCAATTCAATAATTAATATAATAAATATATAAGAATATGGTTGTTATTATTTATATAGTTATTAATAATGATAAATAGTTGGTGTTTAAAAAAATATACATAATAATTATTAATGTGGTTGATATAAGCCTATCAGCGTATATCAATCACATTGGAAAATGTAGTTGTATATATGCTTCATATAATATAGGCCTATATCAACTACATTGGAAAATGTGGTTGTATATATGCTTCATATACTATAGGCCTATATCTTGTGCTAGTTATATAATTATTTATTAAATTGAAGATTATATAATATATTATATATAGTGTTAAGCTAATATTAATTATCAGTAAATTTTCTGGGGTCTACTACTTGTTTCTCTAGGTAAACTTGGTCATAATTAGTGATTCAAAGCTCAAATCACTTTGATCACCAAGTGAGTTGCTCTCTTGAGACATTAAAATTATATTTTGAAATATATAATTTCTTTCAAGGACACATGGATTGGATTTTCTGATGATATTATAGGAATTTAATTATACACACACACACACAACTCTAGGGGTCTACCACATGTCCTCCTCTATGTAAACCATGTCACATTTGAGGGATTTAGGACTCAAAACTCAAATCACTTTGATCACGAGGTGAGCTGCTTGGGACATAAAAATTATATTTTGAATATATAATTTCTTTAATTTTTTTAATGAATATAGTTATATAACCACATTAGATTTCAATTGCATAATCTTTGTTGCAATACTAATCTTCCTAGCCTTTTTAAAATGTCAAATTATAGTAGCCCACGGGACTTTGGATTGATGGTGAATGGGTGCACTGTTAAGGCACTCCTTGCGATAGGTCACTAGTTCAAATCCCCGTGGGTGCTTACCTAACAAAAAAAAAAGATGTCAAATTATAGTGAGCTCTTCTCCGCAAGCTTTTTGAGCATAGGGATAAAATCTTAAATCAAACTAAATAATTCATTTTTTTAAGTCGGATAGACCAAAGTTTGGTCTTAGTGGACATTAACCACCACCACCACCATCATCATCATAATATTTATAATTATCAAAGTAATTATTTTAATTATATATTTTTCTTAATATTTTAACAAGTTGTGTTAGTCCTGAAATGACTACTCACTTAACCTTTGGCTTGACAATCTGAGATCCAAAGGCATCTAAGCCATCAAATTCACTTGGGGATAGCGCACCGGCTTGGGTCACACTGACCTTTAACATGGTTGCATTTTTCCCATGAAGTTTCCTATCCTTACTCAAAATATAAGAATATATTTATATGTGTGTGTATGTGTGCCCACATGCCTGCCCATAAACGGTGTAAAATGAATTGTGACAAAGTGTTTGGTTAAGGCATTTTTATGGTGAAAATGTCATTGGTTCGAAAGCTTGTTGGGCAAAAATTCAATCACGCTAAAGGCAAACCATCAATGATTTTGAGAGCGTAAATGCCCCTAAATCTCCATTATTCAAACCACAATTCCAAATTATAACTTGAGATTAAATGATACCAGATCCTATACAAAGCAAATAATTTGCACACAGGGTTGGAATTTCAAAAGAAACAACCAGTTTTCATAGTTTCAAGCTAGAATCATAATAGTTTTGTAATTTTTTAAACTGTATTTAATGGACAAATAACCCAATGACAAACAATTTGCCTGTCAAATTCCAAACCCTGTTTCCGCATCATAAATATTAAAAAAACATCTTTATTATATAAAAAAGAAATTGAAGTTACTTGTATCAATTTTAGTTGTATTTGACACATTCATTTAAACATTATTATATATGGGAAAATTAACAAGTGGTGGTTGTTGAGTAGTTAGGGACTGCAGTTTATAGCCTCCCAGCCCAGGTTCGACTCGCGGTGTATGTAATGCTGTTCTGCAGCTCCGTATCCATTTAGCTTCGCAGCTCCGGGTGTTGTATCTGATTGCGGTGTATGTAATGCTGTTCTGCAGCTCCGTATCCATTTCGCTTCGTAGGTCCGGGCATTGTATCTGATTGCTTCAGCGAATATATATGTAAATGTTGCTTCTTCGACAAAATTCTTCCCCTAACAAATTATTACATATGGAAAAAATGCCCACAATAATCACCGCACATTCGCACAAAACAAAAAAATGTGCAAGTTTTCCGGATGAAAATAGAAAAAAAGACAATTTGCATGTCCCTTCATAAGCTCCGTCAATGGTTCCTCACAATTTCAACTTTGAAATGCAACACACTTTCTCTATACAGGGATTCCCCTACATGTTCCTGGTTCGTCTCGCAAAACCAGGTACTATCCGTCATATAACTATACAAGTTTGAACCAGTACCATCTGTTATATAATTAATTAATTAAAAGTCTGAATTTTTCGTCGAAAACAAGTAATTTGCCAATAGCTTGTATATATATATATATTCATTTTTGGATTTTGGCAATTTAATTATCCAACCATAAGTATGTATAGTCACTGCTCATTTAATGCATTGACAAACTACATATTCATTGCCTAAATTTCTGACCAAACCAGGTACGAATGAACCTGGAATTTAATGAAATTTGTTGCATTGCATCAGTTGTCATATCAGTTATTTATAGTCCCTGCTCATTTAATCCCATTGACAAACTAAATTTCTGACGAAACCAGGTACGAATGAGCCTGGAATTTAACGAAATTTGTTGCATTGCATCAGTTGTCAAATAAATAGATTCCTTATTTCACAAACAAAAACTTTAAGATCCAATTTAATATTTAACTTCACTGTAACCTTACAGTCATGTAACCTTACAGTCATATATATAAATTGTTATTTTATTTGATCTGTTTTCACAATGAGATGATTTATCTCATTCTTACCAAAAAATTGACGGAAAGGGCTAATGAGCCTACTATCCTGCATTAAATGCTCGTTTAGCTGCAAGCTCGATAGCCATTTAAAACAGACCCGCGCGGTGCTTTCCCAACACTCCATCCCCACCGAAAATTATATGGCTATTGAGCTTGCAGCTAAACGGACATTTAATACCCGATAACAAGCTAGTTAACCCTTACCAAAATTGACACCCTTCATAAAAATTGACTTCGAAAAAGTGCCCAGTCCCTCTCGTGCAAGGTCTTCAATTTTGGCGTTTTTTAATTATGAAATATTAAACCATTTGTACTCCAAAATCACATTTTTCAGTGATATTTGTTTTCCGAATGCAATGCAGGTTATACATTGTGGATATTGAAATTTCAATAATTTTCTTAAAGGAATGATGGTTATTTCTTTGGTAGGATGAGAACTAGAGAGTTTACCTCTATATTTGTAACTCTGGTAATTATGCACAAGTTATTGTAATGGATAACCAAATTTATTGAATAGTTTAATCATCGTTTTTTTAATAAAAAATATAAGTATATATAGTTATTAGTGGTTTTTTATTTGGGAAGTTAAATCAATAGCATAAGTATAGAATTTTGTAATTGTTCATATGGTTCATAACTTGAAGGCCTAATAATATAAAAATTCATAAAATGTTTTATAAAAAAATGAAAATAGATTGGAAATCAGAGAAAATTTAGTGAAAATTTAAATGTTGCTATAAGACAATGTTTTGTAACTTTTTATTCGACAGGGGTGTTTTCCGGGCCAAGCAGCCAAGGCTCTCTGTCAGAGTATGATGTAGAGGGATCCATGCTTGTCAGCCTCTTAGTTAGGTGTGTGATTATCCTATTAACTTTGTCCACTTCTTCTACAAGTTTTGCCATGCATATGATGATTTCCTGTTGAGTATCAACCTTGTCTCTGAGGACTCTTCCCATTAGAGTCTTTATATGCCAATATAGATTGATTGTTTGCATGTAAGAGGTGGGTTTGCCTTTGGTAGAGTACCCAACATCTGGGATACAATCTCTAGTTTCCTGGTCCACATGCATGTATCTCCAAGATTGCCTTACTTGTTATTCCATGTTATATATTTCTCTCTGAACAACTGCAAGGATGATGTCCTTGTATCTTTCCATAACTGCTCTAGCATCCTAATGTGCACGGGTGCTACGAATGGAGGGAGTGAGACAACCCAAATATTCGGCACCTAGCCATACAGGGAGAGGGGAAGACCATAGGCTGGGAAAAAGGGGGCAGTGCTTTGCAAGCGCAGATGAAACAAGAGGGGTGGCAGAAGGAAGAGCAGGAGGGGGACTTGAGAGCACAAAGTAGAGAGAGGATGAGGGAGGATAAAGCACATGTAGGGAGGGACGACCAAGAAATTGAGCAGAGAGATCGGGGTGAAGACCATGCAGCGGCGGAGGAGTAGAAAAACACAAGAGAAAAGGGGATGAGACAAAACCAAAAACAAACCACCCAAAATTAATAAGCCCAACGAGGGGAGAAGAAACCAAAATCCTATGAAGCTCACAAATTAAAGAGAAACAAAGATTAGAGAATTCATAATTGAAATGTGATCTAAAGAGGTAGAATAAAGAGACCAAACCTATAATTGCTGGAGTTGTTGGAGGTGTTGTGGGAGGTCTCTCAAAAGAGAGAGAGAAAAGATTGAAGCAATCACAGTTCACTATCAGGATTAGACCCCCTAGCCTTAGTTTTTCCATGGATTAATTCTATTGATCCAAGAACTCCAACTTTGTTTGCCTCCCACCATGGCTGGCTACTTATGAGCATATAGAGGCACTCTCTTCTTATAATGTGGTCTCCTTCTAGACACCTTTCAAAATTATTAAATTGCTTCGCTCCATGACCTTCCATAATAAGTGACCTTCTTTCCTCCCAGTAAACCTTGTGCAATTCTACCTTCCCTAAATGTTGCATGAACTAGCTCTATGTCACAACAACCATTAATTTACCATATGCTTGTCCCTTTGCTCGATAGAAATGTAACCATGCAGGATGCTAAGGGGAAGGCAACCCACCCTCCTTTATTTGCTTGTGTGTTGTCATCTTGAGGCTGTGTTAGATGACCTATCAACACACTCTCCATGGGCATATCAATCATATTATGTTATTCTCCTACATGTCTCTTTGAACTGTTCTAGAGCAAGTTGATTCCAATTTGAGTCTACAACTTCCCCATCATAGTTCAAGCATGCATTTGCTATCTTATCTACCAATTTATTGCCACTCCTTAAGATATGTTGAGGAATGAGTGCGTTGATTTTTGTTGATTGCTCGACTATGTTTTCTAGGTTGGCTAGAAGTCTCTAGTTGTTCATAACTTTGGCAGGAGTGTAACCACTTCGGATTTTTTTATTATCATGGTGATGATGATATTGGTTTCAGATTTAGCTGATTTTTATAGAAAATGGAAATTGGCGAATATTTTTTGTAGAAAAATCATGTAAAAATAGGCTAAAGACCTAATATTTGGCAATATTAATGTCAACTCTAAAGGCACTTTCAAAGTCAGAGAGGATGGTTTGAAAAGACAATGCTTCTTTGCTGGTCGGTTAACCAATAAGAAGGGTGTCATCAACAAACTGCTTTTGAGTGGATACATGGTTGGCAGGCCCATTGGGGAGGCCTTTGAGGGAGCCAACAAAGGCTCCATGACTATGAGATATGCCCGAACCTTCCACCATGAGGAGGACAATGTAGTGAGAGAGGGGATCACCTTGTCTTATGCCACAGGAGGGAAAGAAAGAAGGCGGGGGAGGGAAATCTATTGACAAGGGTAGAAAAGAAAGGTTTAGATATCAATTGCAAAACCCAAGAAATCTAGGGATCAACAAAGCCATGGGCTTTCCACGAGGGACATAAACTGCTAGTTAAGCTTGTCAAAAGCTTTAGACATGTCTAGTTTGATAATCATGCCCAAGTTTTTAATGGAGGAGATTGAGTGGATGTGTTAGTGGAAAGTGATAATACTATCAAGAATTTGTCTTCCCTCTACATAGTCTCATTGTTCTTGAGAGATTATGTAGGGTAACAAAAAATTAATTTTATTTGCAATGACCTTTGAGATTATCTTGTAAATAACATTGCAAAGGGCCATGGGCTTGAAGTTAGCAAGGGTTTAAACTTGACAATTTTAAGTATGAGAGCTGTGAAAGTGGCATTAGTGTTGTGACTAAGGTTCATGATTTCCTTGAGTCTTCTGCTATTTAGACCACATCTGCCCTTATGATATTCCAGCATTCTTGGAAATAACTCAGTAGTGAAGCTGTCAGGGCCAAGGGCTTTGTTTTTGGGCATTTCCATCACTATTTTTTCTACCTCTTTGATAGTGATTTCTCTCATAACCACATCATTTTGTTCTTTAGTTATACAATTTGGTACGTGTGTGGTTATATTTCTGATAGCCTGATTTATCTCTCTTTAAAAGCCCCTCCCTGGTCTCCATTGCAAGCCGCAAAGCTGCTCATGGAGTGCTAGGAGGAGGAGCAGCATTACAATTGGGGGAAAATTCCAAAATCAATAACAAGAGGACGAAAGTAAGTTTGTGGAGATAGCAGCCATGCTGGTGTTTCCTTCTGGTCTGAAACCCTCTGAGGGCAATGACAAGGTCGTCTGTGTCATGGATGCGTCCAGTTATGTCGGCTTGTGGATTGTTCAACGCCTTCTGCAACGAGGCTATTCAGTGCACGCCACTGTGCAGAGAGACGCTGGTATGTTTATTTATTGAAAAGAGAACAAGATTTTCTAGTTTCTTGATAAATTTCACGTTAAGATGAATCTATGAATTTAAGATTTTAACCCAAGTTTGATGCATTACCTTTTTTTTCAAACCCCTAAGAATAAAAATAGGAAAGTTGCGCCAATCCCATCCCTATTTTGAATTCCCAGTCACCTTGAAATTGAGATGAAGGTTTTCACATTTCTTTTTGATTGAACTTATAGTATGTTGGCATTCTTCATTGATGATTTTAAATGGTAGCAGGCGAAGTTGAGTCTCTCAGAAAATTGCATGGGGATCGATTGCAGATCTTCTATGCAGATGTCTTGGATTATCACAGCATCACTGATGCGCTCAAGGGCTGTTCTGGTCTGTTCTATACCTTTGAACACCCTGAGAGTGCTGCAGGCTATGATGTAAGTTAGTGAACCTTTGAGTTAAAGATGTGGGCATTTTGGTATCTGTATTGGAAGGGTTGAGTATTGATAGATGTGGACTTGTGTAATACAGGAAGTGATGGCAGAACTTGAAGTACAAGCAGCCCACAATGCACTGGAAGCGTGCGCTCAGACCGAGACAATTGAGAAAGTTGTGTTCACTTCTTCTGTGGCTGCAGTAATTTGGAGAGAAGATGGAGACTACAAGGTTAATGCTCTTGATGAGAGGCATTGGAGTGATGCAAATCTTTGCAGGAAATTGAAGGTCTGTATATATGATTTTTTCTATGACAAAATGTTAAGTTTAGTATGCAATCTAAGTGAAGTGGACTGATTTATCAGTTTTTCCTTTTAACTTGTTAACGATATCTAACTGAATGGTATGTTCGATAGCATTGGTCTGATTAGTTGCTTAATCTAGTAAGTAACTCAGAAGTTTGCATCTAAAGCTGCTTTGATCAGATTAGTTGATCTAATAAATAACTTCAACGTTTGCATCTACAGTTTTCCAAGGCCAGCTACAATAGTAGTTTTCCAAGGCGAGTTACAATAGTATGGAATCCATGACAGTAGCATATTTAATATGAGCTCAACGTGTCATTTGTAGCAATTATATCTGGGTGGGGAAAAGCATAATTGCTCTTTCCAATCTAAAGAAATAAATCCAATTGGCTCTTTCATATTTTAGTTTGTCCACCATCATTTTACTGAGCTGTACAATGCATCTTGCTTCAGCCTTCTCTCAGTCCATGAATCCATATCCAATTAGCTTCTGGCTTTTTGAAATTGGTCAAATGATAATACATGCTACATATTCATCTTGCTTCTCTCAGTCCATGAATCTATGTCCAATTAGCTTTTGGCTTTTTGAAATTGCTCAAATGATAATACGTGCTACATATTGCAGATAACCCTGCAATAATCCATATCTAATTGATCTTTTGCCTCTTAAGATTGCTGAAGTGATATTACATCATAGACAACAGAGTGCATATGTCTTCTCTATATGCAACAATCCATATCCAATTCATTTTTGTCCTTGAAGTTGCCCAGGTTATAAATGCATCAAATAATAAGAAAGTCTACATATGTAACCTTTGTCTAAATCTTTGGTGCATACTGAAGCAGGACTAAAATGGCTTTGTGCTAAGTATATATATTTTTACAGAGAGAAGCCAAATACATTGTGGTGCGGTATTCATCATTTTTTTAAGGGGTATATGTATAAAATTTGGGTGTTTCTCAAAGATTGTGGAGTTCAAAGCTGTACAGTTTAATGACGAACCTTGAAGTGATCTGTGGTATTCTGTTCTAATTATATAATATTTCCTGTTCACAGTTATGGTACGCATTAGCCAAGACACTGTCAGAGAAGGCTGCATGGGCGATGGCCATGGACAGAGGGTTGAATATGGTGACAATCAACGCATCTCTGATTGTGGGACCTGGTATCACATACAAAAGTTCAGGATCTACCATTGTATATCTTAAAGGTGAGAGTGAGAGATCTGCATACCAAATAGACTCTGCTCTAGAATGTACAAATATGGTATAGTAATCCCTTGAAGAGGATCTAATCTATGGAAGTGCAGAATATCAGCTAGTTTATTTACAGTGGCTAGTCTTTGTGATCGCAGGGGCTGCACAAATGTATGAGAAGGGCACTTTAGCTAGTGTAGACATAAGGTTTCTAGCGGATGCACATATATGTGCTTATGAAGATCCATCTGCCTATGGGAGATATATATGTTTCAATCAAATAGTCAGTAATGCAGAAGATGCTGTCAATTTAGCACAGAGTTTACAACACCTGATACCGTTCCCTGATAGGTACAGAGAAATTAATTATTCTTCACATATTAAAATCACTGAAGATTCTGTATCTTCAAGATTTAAATTGGGTTGCTTACCTAATGATATTTTATCTTAGCTATTATGTCACAATGAAATTAATCATACATAGATACTGTCCAAAGATAGTCATGAATTTGTTATTTATTTGATTTTTTTCATAATTTGGTAACAGATTTGAAGACTCAACGGTTTGCCAACAACGTCTGAGTAATAATAAGCTGACTGGATTAATGGTTGGATATGGAAACCGTGCAACCCTAAGCAGCGAACTGTAAGGGAAGGGGGAGCTTTTCCCCATGTTACAGCTTAACAGCAGCCATCATTAGGGGCACAAGAAAACTTGGGAAGTTTACATGTTCAAACTATATCCATTTTTGTACATACTGTAATGTAATTTTCACTTCAAGGTTTGTTGGATAGTTGGCGATAAGTCGATTTCCTTCACTACGAGCACCAGCCTTCATTTGATAGTTGGCAACAGCCCTAAGTCGATTTCTATAACGACCAGCATTAAAGTTTTAGCCTGTGACTAAGGCTCTCTACCATATGCATTTTTTTTTGGTTAATTTCTTAAGTAAAATCGAATTCATGATTCCTTGCCAGGAAAAGTGAAAGCAAGCTTTGTTGATGGGCTGTTTGGTGTGTGAATAAAAAGTGGATACTTCACACTCTTGAATTGTTTATCATTATGAAAGTTCCTCTCGTTTGTTTTACCATGATGGGAAGTTACATTTTTTTAAGTATGAGCTGTGTTATGAATGGAGCGGGAAGTTACTTTTTCTGTTTTTATGGAGTGTGTAATATTCGCTTATAAGTGGCAATTTTGTTACAGGAGGGCTGTTTTTTTTGTCTGTTTCTATATTTTCCTATAAATTGATAGCATCTTTATGTATTGGGATGGTAAATTCTTCAATTACAAGATAAAAAATAGAATACTGCTTTGCTTTGGAAAATTTAACTTTTATTTTTAATTTTTTTATTTAAAATATAGAATAGATTGGGTTTTTGGAACTAATAGAAGGTAAATTTCCATTTTTTTTTCTAATAT
>APFE031503324.1:8054-22727 GCA_000404065.3 Pinus taeda | reverse complement strand
GATACTTGGGCTCCCGTCAGTGGAGATGTAAGAAAAATTATGATTACTTTCAGATATTTCTCCATAAATTTGAACTTTTAATTTTCCATAATATTAAACTCACACAGTAACTAATTCACACTTCACATCTTAGTTATATAAGAAAATATTACTCATTAGAATTTTTTAGAATTGATTAATTTTTTCACATATATCTTAAAAATAGACCATATTAATTAATACACAGCAATATAGACCCAATTTTAATAATGTGATTAATTAAATCTCATTAAAATATTACCTATAAATTAATCAATTTCCTTATCTCAGAAGTCCCAAAAGGCATGTTCCTGGGTTGCAGGGCCGTTAGGGCCAAAAGGCAGTTGCATTGACACAAAGCATTGATTGTAAGATAACGTATTTACGGTTCCTTTTCCAACGTTATCCAGAAGTTCCACTCAATAACGTATGTGCGATCTTACATCATCTCAATTTGGAATATGGCAGTCCTGTAGCAAACATCTTTTCTGGTGTTGGTGAGTTTTTGTTTAAAATAGGGTAAGAGTTGGACTTACTAAAACTGTATCTAAAGTTGTGTATCCAAATCCAATTTGCATTGTCAAAATTTACCCAATTACAACTTTTCATTTTCAAAATAGCAATATTCCAATATCTAATTTTGTCAAAAACTTACATTAAAAACATATCTACTTTCCCATTTCTGCCTTGCCTTGCCCAGATATTCTAATCCTCTACCCATCTGATGACTTACCCCTCTGTTAACTGTCAGTTTAGAAATCCTGAGTTTATTGTAGATTTTGATATTTAATGGGTAAAGATTAAAGTTGTTTGGGATTTGAATTTTGATTTCAAGATTTACATATTTATAGCCTCCCTGGCGAAAGCCCATTGATTCACTCAAATAATTTGAGTCTGTAGTTTCTTACTGACTGTGTACCATCTGCCATATAAACTATTAAATGTTTGAATTTCCATCTAAACTGGGTACTGTTTGTCAAATAAAACATTTAGATGTTTGAGTCTCTGGCAAAACTAAGTACTATCTAGTCCAATGTATGTTTAGGTGTGCAGGTTTCGGAACTGTGTTGTTTGCGTGTCTGGCAAAACTAAGTACTATCTAGTCCACCGTATGTTTAGGTGGGCAGGTTTGGGAACTGTGTACCATCTGCCATTTAAACTATGAAACGTTTGAATTTTCATCGAAACTGGATACGGCTGGTCAAATAAAACATTTAGATGTTTGAGTTTCTGGCAAAACTAAGTACTATCTGGTCCAACGTATGTGGGCAGATTTGGTTCACTTCCCAAACAAAATTAAGTATCCTTGAGAATCGCTCAGATTTGGTTCCACATCCAAACAAAATTATGCATCCTTCAAAATCGCTCCGACACGATTTATCTAATAGAAAAAAAAAAAAACAAATTCCTGCCAAAACCAAAACCAGTACCAGTACCATCTGTCATATAAAATTAAAAGTTTGAATTTACGCTCAAACCAACAGGTACCATCTGTCTTAAAAACCAGGTACCGTCTCTCAAATAACTATTGAAGGTTTGAATTTCTGCAAAATGCAATGCCACCTGTCATATAACTATCCAAAAGTTTGAAATTCTGCCCAAACCGGATAAAGAATGAGCGGATATTTAATGAAATTTGTTGACTGTCATCAGATCAGTGGTATGTAGGTAGATGATGAATACACAAGCAGCATGAAATGCATTTAACGTACATGTGGAGAAATAGGAGAAGCATGTTTTCGTTAGGAAGAATATTTAGTAACAATTCATGAGTTGATTCTTTTTGGAAATCAAATATCTAGGTAATACACAATACTGGAGAAGTACACACAGGGATATTCCATAGCCTTTTTGTGGGGGACCAAAGGGACCCATATATGGAAATTCACTTATACGGAGCACATATATAGAGTGGTCAAGATTAAACACCAATGAGTTATTATTCTAACTAATTTATTCTCATTGCAACTACATTGTGTTTTGATTTAGTTAGAAATCATAAGAAAGAAGAGATAAAATTGATAGATAAAATGATGTAGGAGCATCTAATCGCAAGGTGATAGATGGACATGCTTTCTAAAGCACCTTTCAGAAAATTTCACTTTGGTTTATTTTATTGTTAATTTTTTCCAAGAAGGTTGTCACAGCCATTATAATTTTTTTCTTTCTTTATTTCTATTTCTTTTTAGTTATGAATGTGAGTTTAAAAATTAGTTTGACAACTATAACAAGAAATGTAACTGTGCAATGTAACCGCAGGTAGTTCCTCAACTGAATGAGGTTACCTGAACTATTAAAAGACATTTCATAGAAGGCACGAGGGTTACTGCCCAGATAGAGGAAAAAATAGAAACGTATTGAGATTGTAAAAGTTTGCTGAAAAGCGTAAACTAGAAGAATAAACATTGACATTTTCAGGTAACTAGAAAGACTGTTTCATGAATCATTTTTTTTGTAAATGTGAATGAGTGCAAACTATAAATGAAGAACGAGCATGAAGACAGTGCTAGCTTAAACATCTAAGAATGAAGGATTGAAAACTGGAACTGTGCGCACACCCATAAATCGACTTTCACCATGTATAACCAAAGGTACTTGCAGATCAAAACATTTTATCATTCATTAACAGAACTTCTTTTTTATCTAAATGCGTTTACATGTATTGAAAACGTTACACAAATATTTGTCAAAGAAAATTAGCATTTCAAGCTTCCTGCTGTTCCATATTTACATTCCATATACAAACACATAGTTCCAGGTTCCTACAAGTCCCATCTTATCTGTAGAAGAGAGGACTAGAAACCCTCGGTCAACATGACCAGGGAAGAACGAAAATAAAAGCCAGCCTACAGAGCCGAGATATAAAAAACTGTGACTGTTAGGGCCTAAATCTACCTCACGCTGAGAAAGGTAGGTCTAGGGTAACATCAAACCACGCTTAACCTAGTAGCTAGCCCTACCAGGTCAGGAGAGGGCTCTCTCCCTGTCAATATCAATGAAAATATATCAAGGAAGGCTTGAGATGACTGATATGAATACTAATTTTAGGCTAGGTATATGATCATAGGAATTTGTTTGATTTTAATGGTTGGTTGCTAGATCAGATGAGGAAGGCAGCTTTGGCTCTGGGAAATCAACACAGATTTGTAGAGGTTTCTATGGGGCGAGGTAGGCAAGTGTTTTAGCACTTTGAAATGAATGTAATGGTGAGTCTAAAGACTGGTGAGGAGCTGGAGAGGGCATGCAAGTGTCATGAGTCCTCTTCAAACAATGGAAAACATTTAAAACTAAATAAACCCTAAGGTAGAGCATTGAAACACCAATGAATTCCACTTTTAGGTCCACATGATCAACCTATCTATTGGAGGTATATTGAGCTCAGGGAAGCTATGCATGGTATGGAGATGTTGATGGTGTTGGACCCACCAAGATGCCAAGGGGATATCCCTGGTAAGAAGTCCCAATTAGACCTCATACTGTTTGGTGTAAGAGTCTTAGCAGTGGATCATAAGGTAATGCCTTGACTGCGGTGTCGCACAAAGGCAAGTAGAATAACTCTGTCAAAAGCAAGGGTGTGACTGATGTAGTGAGTCAAGAAAGGTGTATGAGAGGTTCCTACACTTCGAAAGGGGAAGGAGGTGAAGGTGAGTTCTAGGTTGAAAGGCATCAATCCCAACTCGACTAGGAACACACAACATAAAGGACATGCACAACTTCTGGCGGAGTAGTCCACTTAGATGCGAGAGTCACATCATACAAGGTAAGATAACACATACAACACTAAAAGATCAGTCCGAGACGAGTGTGATGGTTGTTATGGCAAGGTTCAAGTGAAAGGTCTGTCTGATGTCCGACAGAGCAGTTGACACGAACGGTGACAACATTAACAACATATGCAACACATTAACAACAAGATTCATATAATTGCATGTGAATAATTTCATACACAAGTACGTAAGTTAAACAACACATATCATTAAAGCAACCTGAGCAGTGCAACAACAATAACAACATATGCATGGAAATGTGTTGGCTCTTATTATATATAGAAGTGTAAGTCACAATCACACAATACATCCATGTAAACTTGCTAGCCCTAAGAGTGGAACGTTATAGGCACATCCACCTGCTCCTCCAAAGAAGTGTACTAGCTTCATGCAGTGGAGAAGCCAAGGTGCATTACAATACTGTCCAAGCCTTCTTCAAAATAGTCTTAGTAGAAGCTTGGTTGACCAGAAGCCCTTACAATTAGTTATGAGGGACTATTTATAGCAAAGGGTGGGGTGACCCTTGACATTCCCCTTTGTGACCATTCAACTACCCTCATGACTCTTCACCTACTCTACGACTGTTACATCCACTCTTGACACTTGACCTACACTTAACATGACTCAACATCACAATGCACATGTACCCATGTGAACAATGGCTTGGGCAAGCCAAACTAGACATCATTCGGACATAGACAACCATAGAAGTCCAACTGCTTGACATCCTCATGTTGATCAACAATGACATATTGATGCCAAGATTAGTAGTCCTTGAGAGTGTCTGTGTGTTCTGATGTGACATCCGTCTGAAACCTGAACCTTGCCTCCATAGCATCTAGATACACTGCTTGGGCTCCTTTGTCCAACTCGTCTGTGAGCATGCACATCATTTTCTTTAGTGTGGCCAGACCAACGACGTACTTGCGCATGATGTTTGCACTAATAGGAAATTCTGGGATGGTGGCGGTATGCATCAACTCGTTGAAGTACGAGTCAAGCTCCTGTTGGACCCGATTCTTGGTCTTCGACTGGGTGAGGGTCCCAAGTGATGGGATCACATCAATGTGCACTATAACCTCCATGCTTTTGAATACTCGTGCATGGGAAGCCTATGTGCTAGTGATGAGTTGCGGTAGGTCTTCATAGTTCTGGATCTGACTCTAGACACATGCTTGTAGCTCGACCACATTAGCCTTCATCATCTTTGGCAAGTGAAGTGGGGCTCCCTTTTACTTCATCGTCCACACTCACATGTTATCAACAACAGTATGTATGTTCTTCAAGATGCATACTCTTCTTGCACATCGCTACCGCCATCCGTGGAGATGAACGACTGCTTAATGCAAGGTACCAAACTTGGAGTACAATGCTCGCATAACTGTGTCCAAGGACAATACTTCATCTAGTATTCCCTTCTTCAGTTTAGCTCAGGCAGACATTGTCATGAAGTATCCTCCCTGCTTGGCCACCTGTAGTTCCTTCGCCATTTGCTCATTCTCAGCTATGAGAAAATGAACACTTGAGCTAGTGGCTTCGACATACACTCTAGTTTCATCAGCCAATGTAGCTGGATGCTTGTGCACATCAGTCACGACCACTTTCTCTTCAAATTACACAGGGGATGTTTGTTCCTCCGGAGTCGGTACTCTCTGAGACTCCACAACTCTATGATGAGATTCGTCAAAGGAGATGTTGTGCATCTCTACTTATGGTTGATCACCAAGGATCTAAGTGCCTCCTTGGTCATTCAAGACTGGTTCATCATTGGGATGCAATGAAGTGGGTGAGTCGACCTCTTTGTGGCGAGGCATGAGGTCGGTATCCTGTTTCAACTCCTGCTGCTCCATGTCTACATCCAACTATTGAAGCCACTGTTCTATCTCACGAGCAAAGTCTTGCCCCTGCGATGGTTCACCCTGTTCGCCTGATGCCAGCTATTCAGATGAGTCAACTACTTGTACAGGTGCTGCTTCATCTGTCTGCACATCATGCACCCTTTGTCGAATCTGCTGCTACTGCACTTCCTGCTCTTGTTGGCATAACTCTTGTTCTTTCCAGAGTTTCTCCCTTAGCTCATGCAACTCCTTCTCTTCTTCTTCCATTCTCTTCTTATCCCTCTTCCTTTGCACGATTCACTTATCGTGCCACTGCCTCTTCGCCTGAATAGCAATAGCTGCTTGTTCTACAAGTGAATCCGCCCGTAACTTGCAACTTTGCTCCTCCTCCATGCGGTCGACAATCTTCCTCTTCCCTTTGTCACACATAGGTATGCGTGGCTCTATTTCCTTTGTTATTTCTGCTACTGCTGGTGCTCTCTATGATGTTGCTTCATGCCATTGTGCTAACCACTCTACGGCAAAAACAACCTATTCATTTGGTTTGGAGGAATGGTAGCAATACCTCCATGAGTCTTCCTCGACCCAACTAAATGCCCCATGGATCCAATTGAATTGAACTCTCATGCAATGATCCTTCACAATGCAATGTGGGTCATACAGGTTGAAGCTTCGGAGGTCAAACGTGTATTCTTCATCTGTTGAACTTTGACATCCACTTTCTTGATGCTTTTGATCTCATATAACCCAATTTGTAATGGAAGAGTGGGCCAAGGTGCCTTTTTCTTCCGATGCAACCTAGCTATTAATCCTGCTGAGATATGATACGCTACTTCCTGCATGATAAGCATGTCCAAAGCAAACTTTGGTAGAACATGTGGAGGCTTCTCTACACTGAACACTCGGATGAACACATCGGATAGTGAGGCATACCAATCTGTAATGCCTAACAATGTCTTCATTGCTTCTTTTGACATGCAGGGTGGATCCTTTTTTAATATCAACCTATACACTAGGGTGAAAAAATGGTCAGGCAACCGTATGATCACTCCTCTGAAGCTGCACTTGGACAATAACTTGAAATACGTGTTCATAACAGTCTCCGCCGGTGACCATGCCCACTCTAAGCCTGAGAACTCATGTCGGGCATAAACTACATCTAGAATGTAGGCAGACATGTAAATATCTACATGCATGCCTTCAGGTGATTGTCGAGCCTTCATGACTTGCTCCTTCAGTTGATGAGATAGTATGTTAGACTAGTTGCATTGTCTTCCTTCTCTAGCCAGTTGGTCCAGTGCAACTACCCAACTTTGATGGAAGGTCTTAGTGCTTGCTTGGCCACTCATTCGACATGCGAATATGACCAAGTATTGGTATGCCTTCCTCAATATCTTTGTCTTATAAATCTGATTGGGTGTCATCCTGAAATGAGCTAGCTTCTTTACCCAATCCTTTAGAATGTCTTTGGAGTGGCCTCTGCTGTTGGGCAAGTTGAATGGGAGAGTCATGACAGTCATGGGCTCGATCATCTGATACATCTCATCGTAATCTGGTGCCCAAAAGGTTGCAATCTTCCTCCCACGGACACTAGTCAAGGTCATCGTCTTGGGGTCAGTGTGAGAGACGATCTAGTGAATCATGTCCGTGTATGGGAACGCAAGGTATTTGCATGCAATCCGGTACAAGCTGAACTTATGAATGTTCACGTACACCTGATGGTATTCAAGGTCTTCCCCAAAAGTACCTGTGAATTTTTCATTCACCTCTTGCCACTTCAGTTTGATGTCCTTGTCTAGATACAAATTTGTATCTTCATAGATCGACAAACTAGAGGACACCTGCTTAGATGTTGCTCCAGCTACCATACCATCAGTGTCTTGAGATCCTATTATCTTGGAAGCCATTGAGATAGATGAACACCTAAAAGACCTGGAAACAAGAAGAATGCATGACAAGATATATGTCAGTGAAACAAAGCAAATCAGGGGAAGGACACAACACATACCTGGGAAATTGATAAGGAAGATTGCACAAATTTCAATGGAAGGCAGAGTGACTAGTTTCCAGAACTGCGTTAAACGTAGTCTGAGTTGCCTGGGGGGTTGGAATGGCTGTTAGATCTGCGAAATGCACAATCCAGTTGGGCAACTGGCTATTGGGATTGCTCAATGCACAATCCCAGCCGGGAAGGACTGTTGGCCTAAGGACAGGTTTGCGCAATTTCCTAGGCCAAGCAGCCACTGTCCTCTAGGAATGCGCAAAACAGTCTAGGAGGCCAGTTCCAGGCCAAAATACTCAAATCTGGAGAGGAAGGTGAGCCTTCCTTCCCCAGATTATGCAATGCAACCTTGGTGAAGGCAAAGACCGGACCCAGGTTGGCCCAACTCACTAATGGGAAACTGAAAGCAAGTGAGTTGATGAAATGAATGGTGACACTAAGTGATAGAAAAAGTGATAGACAGTGCATGCAAAACATGAATGGAAGATTCAATAAACATATTAACATGCATGCGGGTGAGGCTGTTCACCAGTTGGGCGAATGTCCCAGCAAAACAATTTCATGCATGCGACAATAGTGAGATAGTGATGAAAACTGAAACAGAACTAGGACAAGCTAGAATATATGTAAATGGCAACAAACGTTCAAAGAAATCAAACAATAGCACTCACACAAGTGAATACATAAAAAGCAGAAAAATGCTGAAAAAGACAAGTTGAGGCTACTTACCCGTGAATACCTGAGCCAGATGTGTTGAAGAGTACTGGATGTGTTGTGGGATGTCAGAGCTCCAAGATCAATGTGAATGAATGAGCTTTGATGTTTTGAATAAATAAGTTTGGTCTCATGACGCGCATGCCACAAATCTAGGAAAAAACGACACTTGGAGAGAAACTTCTAAAACAACTTTACATGTAACTCCCAACTGCTAAAAATAGCTCCCTAAATCATGGGATGCCTTTTGCATGTTGTATCTTGCTATTCCAGGAAGATCAAGTCATGCATGCATGCAAGTCAAGTTTCCTCGGTCCTGGGTGGAATTGGTCAACCATATTGTTCATGCATGTGAGTACTCAACTGCTCGGGAAAAATGCACATTCCTGGCTTGGAGTTGGGTTGACTGCCCAAGAGTTTTGCGTAATTTCTGGGCAGAGCAGCTGACTGCTGCCTAGATTTGCACAAATCTTGGGCTGAACAGCCTGCTGTTGGGAACATTTGCGTAAATACTACTGGGAGGGTTGGCTGGCAAGATTGTGCAATCCTGGAGCCCAGCAGGCTATCAGAGAGGATTGCACAATTCCTGGGGTGAAAGGCTGGTTTCCCTCTAGAAATGCACAATTTTCCAGGGGAAGTCGCTCAGCCTGCAGCTGGACCAAGTCCAGGTAAGCAGTGAGTGAGGGAAATGGATCGACTGTGAATGACAGGTTGCCTTTGTGAGAGGAACACATTGAAGCTTGAGTACTTGATGAAGAAAGACAAAGTGTTGTGTAAGGTTGGCAGGGAGGCTCCAAAACAGGCTAAGGCAAATTTTTGGAGGGTTGTTGTAGCCGCTATAATGGGAGACTCATTATGTTTTTTGTCTCTTTCATTTCTTTTTGCTCATGTGATTATAGCATCTTTACATATGTTTTGATGAGTGGAAGAGAAATACATTTTTCAGCCATGTATATGCATTTTATTTCCACTAACAACTCCTTGAAAATATGTGCAACCATGTAGAGATTGTGATCACGATTCCAGGATGTACTGTGATGACATGTGGCATGGACTAGTCATGTATGAGTTTTTGTATGATGCTTACTACATCAATGTATTTAGTGTTGTTTCATAATTTTAAGATGGTATTGAGTCCAATCAATAGTTGTTGAGTCATCATGGTGATAGGCTTGTTATGGAGGAGTCATATGGAGTCATATTGCAACCACTTGTATGGGCTAATGATGATGTAATAATCTTTATGTGTCATGTATTTGATTCATTGGTCCGTAGAGGATGATCATAGTAGCTGTGTATTTATTGATATACTCATGTAAAATTCTCATGGAGCCATGCACTTATGTTGCACTATCTTTTGGGTCACTTAACCATGAGTCATGAGGTCATGTTATGGTCATATGAGTTATGTAGCAGGTCTATTATGTTGCTTCTACAACCATGTATTTATTATTGTATGTGTCACTTGAATCATGGTCATGTGGAGTCTCAGTCCATATGGTGCTTCTATTTGTCAAAGGAAGCATTGTTTACAGTGGAAGCGGTCATTTCGGCCCAACAATTTGTTTCTCTACAGCTTGGAGATGGAATGAGTTTAGGGGGAGAATTATATGTTCCTATTTACTTTAGTCATACATTGATGGCATTCTGATCCTCTTGGAGATGTTCATGCTATGCCTCATACTATGCTATGACAATCAAGTTCTTAGCCTAATGCGGTGAGATGTTATGGTGGTTGCTACTATATAGTCATGGAGGGGATAGTGTGTAGTTGCCTCATGTGGATGTTGTTATGTGGAAGAGCGTTGATTTATGCTCATGTGCATATTGATGCAAACAATTGATGCTGCTTATAGTTGCTTATGTGATTATTGCATATTTATTATGGTTTACTTATGTTGGCATATGCTACTTGTTGCTAGTATTTATGGTTGGTATTTTGCTCTGAATGGTGATTGGATTATATGTTGCTTGTTTCATAAACAGAGACATGGATTATTGTTGATGCATTATATTTCATTCATGTAGAGATGTATGCTCCAATGTGTACTTGAGTTCTTGCTATCTATTCATATGGATTTGATCCTTTTCCATTGATGTCAAAGGGGGGAGAGAATTTGGAGAGAATGTGGATGGATAATGATTAGCCTCACATGTTGATGAGGTTAACATTAGTGCCAAAGGGGGAGTTTTTGGCATTGATATCAATAAGGTCATGGTCATGGTGTTTCTTGTAATGTGTGGTGGATGTTCTTGGTGTCCAATTGGTTGGAATTGTTGTGTTGACAGTGAGATGGATGTGTTGGAATTGATGTCAACTCTTGAGGTCTTGCACTTATTTCAACCTCGTGATGATTTAGATTGATGGACCATGGTGTGTGTTGGTATATATTGATGTTGGTCTTCTTGATGGTACACTCATGTGATGGAATTGATGGAGCTTGATGGTAGCATGTTGGTCATGGAGGAGTTAGTATGTGTTGAAATGTACATTGATGGACATGTCATGATGGTTTGTTGATGTTGTTATAGGTAGATGGTGTTGCTACATGTTGATCATGCACATCTACATGTGATGGAGATTGTTCATGGCACACTAGTTGAGTTGTCAACTAGGTCATCATTAGGTATTCATGTCTATTATTATGAGGATACTTGTAGTAGTGATGTGATGGATTCATGATGTTTTATAGAGATGTTTTCAGGTATGACAGAGTTTTTGCATCTTGTGGTGGAGTTCGATGGAGAGTGAAGGACTTTTTGGCACACTTGCCAACCTTATTTGTTGGCATTTCTAGATCAACTTGGTAGTGAAACTTGGAAGGATTGTTTGATCCACTTGCTGAGGTGTCAGAGGTTTGGAGGCATCTAAAAGAGATGAAGAAGAGGATGGAGTAGATTATAGAGGTTTTGGAATGAAAAAAAAATGTTTTACTTCAATTTTAGGCCCAATTGTTTAGTATGGTGTTTGGATAGAAGTGACGATTTTTCATTGGATTTTCTGGACAACTGAGGATGGATATAAAAATGATGAGACATGGATTTCTTGCAGAATGGGACAAATTATATTTCAAGAGAGTATTTTTTCAGAATTAGGTTTGGATTAAGAGAAACGAAAGGTTCTTTTAAGGTTCCTCTACTTCGTCGCATGATTGGTTAGTCAAGGAAGCGATTTTAGGGCTATAGTCGCATGTAGAGCAACCCAAGGGAGTGAATAGAGCTCCTAGGTTCCAAAGTTACATGAAGAGAGTGTCAAGGGTGTGACTATGGGGTTTCACAATATTTCCTCTGCATTCCCCATGCTGTTCGGAAGTAAATTAGCTTGTAAATTCCTAGAGGGCTCTGGAAAAAGTGAAAAGTCAAGAATGCTTTCAAAATGCCCTCTTATGATGTGAACGCATTTAGTGCATTAGTAGTGACCTTAGTGGATTGATTTTGTCCAATTTGTGCACCTTTGATCCTAGCCCCAAGCTCAAATTCTCCTTACATGTTTTATATACTTGATCCTGGAGTTGCGTGATGGTTGATTGTGAGTTGATTGAGTTGAGGATGTTAGAGAGTGTGTTGGAGAAGGTTGCATTGACTTTTGATACTTTAGATTTTTTGTAGAGCCTAGATGCTTCAGTCTATGAGTGTTATGACTGAACAATGTCCAGATCTGAAGCATGCTACATAATAGATCAGAATTGGAGCTGATGGTGTAGAGGATGATTGGAGATTATTGTATAATATTGGAGTATATGTTGGTGATCCTCTCACATTGTTTTTGCAAGAGTTGTTGATGCATGTAGCACATAGCCATGTGTCTTATGATGTTATTTGTATTATGCAACATCATATTGTTGTGAGCATTTGATTGTATTCATTTTTTATGTGGCCACAAATTTACTTTGTTTATCCTTTATTTTTATTATGAGATCTTGTTGCTGAGAGCATGTATGCATAGTTGATTTCTCGTTGAGCATAGTGTCTTGGGATCTAGTTTGAAAATAGATGAAATGAGGTTTGCATGGTGGTGAGGAGCAGTGATTTCATGGAGGTGTACCAGTGATAGCGAAGATTTAGCAAAAGGAAAAAGTTTCTCAATCTAATGGTGGTTGGATAGTCCAATGGTAGTTGGGCAAGGATCGACTAATCATGGTGGCCTTCAGCAGATAATAGTCTATAGAGATCCGTAGAGAATAGAGTATTTGAATTGATCTGGTAGTATTGAGTCTCCTAGTCAACTGGTGTTGGCATTATGTATATGAGGTTGAGCCTCCATGCTGATGGGAGTCAACACACTATGTTAAAGATCAATTGCTTAACATAATAGGAATTTAGAGCAGAGAAACAACAGTAAGGGTGGTTTTTCTCTTGGAAGGGTTTCAACCAAAAATATTGTGTCTCTTGTGTGGATTTGCTTTTGATGTGCTGATTATTGTTTATATTGTTTCTTATGGCTTTTAGTTATGCTAATATGATGCACATGTTTAATGAGTTGCCGCTAACATATGTGTGATTCAGTATAAATAAAATAAAAGGAAAAAAATTGTATATAGATCACACTACTCAACCCCTCCCCTCTTAGTAATGCTCAAAGGTTTCCAAAAATTGGTATCATAGCACATTTCCAACAATTGGTATCAGAGCTCATTTGCATCACACAATACAATTGTATCTCTCAGATTCATTGTCTATGAATGTTTTAGAATAAGCTTAAATAAAGGAATTGTGAAATAACTTAGGGACTTTGTGTCAATCTAAGTCCCTAGTGAATAAATTGTTCCTACAGAAAAAATTTGTATAACCAGACGATGAATGATGGAGCCTTGGTAACATAGCACCTAAACACCTTCAATATTGTGGTAAGGTAGCTATTATTTTTTGATATTAAGACGCCAAATGAAGATACGTGTATCATATTGTTGCATTCTTTACCAGTCTCGTTGGATAGTTTGGTTGAGGTAGTAATGCAACTACTTTAAGTTTCAACGATATAGTCTCATCCTTGTTATTGAAAAAGATGAGACAAAAAATATGGAAATTCAAAACACAAATACCTTATTTGTAATATGATGCTTCAAGAATATAAATAAAATAATTCCTCAAGTGGGAGATCTAAATCTAGTTGAAGATCCAAATCTCCAAGAAAATTTATAAATGAATGTTGGGGATGTAGAAAAGAAGGGCATCGGAAGAAAGACTATAAATCCAAAATTACTAATAAAGGGAAGGGATTTGATGACACTCCTTCCATAGAAGAAAAGGCCTCCTCAAATGAAGGAGATCAGAATGTGCATTTGGATTCTTAAAGTACACATGTAGATCATGAGACATGGTTGGTTGACTATGGTACATCCTTTCATATGGTTCCTAATAGGAAGTGGTATGTTGAGTATGAAAGATATGATGGTGGTGATGTTTGTTAGGGGATAACTTGACAACCAGAATCATTAGATGAACAAATTTAATCTAAATTGCATAGGTGGTAGGATTAGAATATTTTCTAGTGTTCCGCACGTCCAAAGATTAGCCAAAAATTTGTTTTATGTAAGAAAAATGAGTGATGCAAGTGTGAATTATTACTACATGAGTGTTCGAGGAGAAATGGTATTACTAAAGAGATTTTGGATTGAAACTATGTATAAGTTGTTGGGAATAATTGATAGTGATGGGTGTAATAGTTCCATTGTTCCTAAGAGTGGAGCAAAAGGAGGACAAATTACTATAGCATCTTGATCTAGAAACATTATGATGTAGAATCAATGACTTGGATATATATAGAGAAGTGACTTCAAGTACTACAGGGTAATGGTATGGTAGAAGATATGTCTAATTTCTCTATGAATTTTTTTATTTTTGTGAACATTGGTTATCTGGGAAGAAAAATGGCGTAAGATTCTTCTTTAGTTCTATGAGATCAGAGAGAATATTACAGTCTGTGCATAGTGATGTGTTTGGACGTGTGTTAGTTCCATCATTGGGTAAATATATGTATTATGTCTCACCTCACCTAGAATACTTCCTTCTTGATTCCTGCTAACCATAAAATTTGATTTTTCCAAAACTAGCTTAATGTTGTTCATCGACAGGTCTCCCCTATTATCTGAGTTGTTCTCTACCAATTCAAACTCTTCTCTCTCTATCCCCATATTTTTTCCAACTAGGAATGATTTTTGATTTCCTTGATAACCTTCAAACAACCTCCCTGACAAGAGTTCTTTCTAGCCAATATATTTTCGCCACCTATCAACATATTACTAGCTTGTTAATTACAATTTTAATTGGTTACAATGGGTGTCCTACACATCCCATGAGTGAACATTTCCCCACAAAACCACCCCCCCCACAC
>APFE031503322.1:0-14743 GCA_000404065.3 Pinus taeda | reverse complement strand
ATACGTATTTCTCTTGGAAACAGATCCTTCTCCATGCAAGGAATACTTACTAGAAATATCCAAGCATCTGCTAGTACATTGTCCCTCATCTGGTCTCAATTGGGTCTCTGTTTGAACCGACATGCATCAGTTATCCATGAGGGAATGCTCAGTTATCTGAAATAATAGTTGTCACATGCATGCAAGCATTAACAAACTATATTTCATTATTTTAACAACTTGTTAAAATAATCTAACTGGACTTGACTAAGTTAAACTATGTCAACTGATTCTCTCATTATAGAACTGAACCTTATCTCCTTTAATCAAGGGATAAATTCCTAAATCAAGGGAGAAAATAATTGCATGATCTCACAAAGACTTCAAGTTTAATTTTCCATAATTAATTAACTCTTGGAGATTAATTAATTAATATTTTAAACTACTGTTAAGACCAAATTTGTTTTTACTTCCTATAGTTAGACCAGGGACTGCTAAAAATAGGAAGGGACCCATAAATGCTATTTTTAGAAGATTCTATTTTTAGCAGTTTCACCTCTCACCCAAGGTGGCCAAAATGCTCATTGGCCAGACTGCTATTTTTAGAAGTGCTATTTTTACGAGTTCTATTTTTAGCACATTCTAAATTTAGCATTTCTTGTTGCACATTTTTCAACACCCTCCACAATGTTCATCAAGGGTTGCAATAAATATGCCATTGCATATCATCTCCAAAATGTTGATCAAGGGTTACAATAAAGATGGCATTGCATATCATCCCTTGTTGAACGCCATATCTCAACCTTAGTAACCCAACAAGATCATTGGTAGTAGATAATGTGCTCCAAAGTGACAAAGGTGAATCAATACAAAAGTTGGTGGGCATGTCATGGATCATGGAAATGAGGGCCTATGGTGGAGGAGATACCTAAGGGGCTTGCAAGAAAATTGGTAACATTTATAACTGTGGAGATTTCCCACTTGAGCATAGTCCTTGAACTGTGAGAGTAGTTTGAGGAGATGGATTGCTTAAGAAATTTTCATCATTATCATTTAATATCTCATATGTGAAAGGAGTGACATAACAATTTGTTGTTATGGTTGTTTTTTAGATCACTAAGAGATAGAATATTTTTGGTGAATAATTCAGCAAACTCCGATCCAAAATAGAAAAACACAATACGTTTATAACAACATTACAAGAGAATATCATGCCATAATTGAATATAAGAACTCCTACCCCTTGGCGATGCTTCATGGAGTCATGTATGTCTTAGTTTGGGTGAATGATGGACCTTTGTTAGAGTGTCAAAATGACACCCTTATCTAGGAGATTATTCCACTAATTAACATGATGACTAACTCATGAATTCACACAATGGAGGAGTAAATTTCTTGATTATAAGAGGTACCTACCTAGGAGGAGGACTATTCAGTACTTGGAGGAGGGAACTTAGCCCTTGGAGCTTAGGGCCATGTGATGTATGCATCGAAGATCATTGGGTTAAGGAGAATACTAATGGAAATTGGTGAAGGACTTAAGCACATATGTCAAGGGTGAGCATTGGATCGTTGTGGCCACATTGGCACACATGTTGAGGACCATTGTGCATGGGAGGAAATTTGGCACATTTTTAGAGGAGTGCCTTAAATGAGGACACTTGGATAGCGAACAACCGTGGAAGAGGGAGTGTTGGACTAACAACTTGTTGGAGAGAACATTAGGTTGGAGGAGCGGTGTTGATCCCAAGGAGCATTATGTATGGAGGGAATTTTATTGTAGGAGTGGGATAAACCATTGCATTCCATTTGTATATTCTTGTATTATAGAATGCTTTATTTTTGGGTTTCCTTGTTGGTTACATGCATGGACACGTGTCATTATTTTATGTTAAACTCCCTCAACTATTTCATATATAAGGGAGAAGAGAGCTCTTGTGATGTCATCATCATTCCATCTCCATTATATATTTATCCTTTTCTTAAAGAGAAGTCTTCTAGGGAGAAATACATTAGAGTCATGTTGCCTCAAAATATAGCAAGCCTTACAAGGGGAAGATCCAAAATAAGACACAATAATAAGGTGGTTTCCACTATCACCTTAGCACTCCACCTCCCACTCTTCAATGGAATTTCACCACACAGGAGGCTTTCCATTATATGTCACATAAGAGGTATTATAAGTATATAGGTTTAAGGTGATGCAAGTGAAAGGCTTAATAAAGGTACTTCTTAATTGTATTAGGGCAGAAATCTTTATGTCAAGGAGCAGCGCACCATAAAATAAACCTATAAAAGTGTACCTGAGTTCTAGGGTTTCATGATATGACTCAATAAGGGCATCTTTAGTCATACAAGCACAATTAAAAGGATTACTTCAAAGATGTAATTAACCAAAGGGAATGGTAAACCTTTAATAAGCCTTAAGTAGAAGCCTTGTGTAGAACTAGGGTTTTCTAGGGTACTAAATTACCTAGGGTTGATGACGTCATCCCTAATAAGGAAATTTCCACCAACACTACTAATTTTTTTGTTTGTGAGGTCCAACAAAATGAAAAGATGCCATATTAGCTCCAATGCTTTAGTGACTCAAGTCCTAGTTGAATTTTGCCCCTGCCATAGCCCTAAAAACTTACCTTGAAGGACTGAAAAAGAAAGAGAAAGAGAAAGGGATGATGAAAGTTTTCAAAAAAAATTATCATCCAAGGAATCCCAATGCCTTTTCCCTACTTGAGTGATGGAGTCTTTAGGATTCAAACCATGGAGATATCACCTTTTATAAGGAGCAAGGGGGAAAACCCTAGTTTTCACTTTCTAACCTTGGTTATATTTATTATTTTTATGAGGGGAGAAAGTAAGTAGAAAAATGCTTGCTAGGAGGTTTTATAGGGAGTTCAAGGAATATATATTAAACATACAACACTTTACCAAGATTTTCCAATAAAAATTTGTTAGACAAGGAATTAATAGAAATCCTAGAAATGTTCCATTATGTGTAAAACCATAAAATATGTTCAGCAAACACTCACAAATTATCCAAGAACATGCCTTCTTTCAGTCCCAAAAAGATGTCTCCAACATAAAAACTAGTCTTAATTTAGCAAAGATCCCATAATATATCACATCTCCTCAAATAGTGAAGTATAATAGGCTAAGTCATGTTCTTCAAGAGAGGTCGAAATCCACAAGTGTGATGATCATAAATGAAAAGAGGTGATCCTCCTTTTATAGGAGGTTTATCACCTCTAAAAATCCACTAAAAGCCACTAAAACAAGTTTAATTTTGAGTAGACACAAAGTAAATGGGTTACAACCCAACCCAATAGTTCAACAACTATAATATGCCAATAAATTCCCACATGTGTGGGTTGTAAGCCCTCAATAAGCATTACTTCAAGGCCTTTTAGGGCTCAAAATGCTCCAGAGGTGCACTTGAAGGGCTAAATGAGTTTCCAAACATCCTGATCAAACATCAATTTGAGGAAGGGTCCTCAAATAAAGCATTAAAGAATTATCATGTGTCCAGATGCTAGATTTGGGTGCTCTGCATAGTCTCTATGGGTGTCATGTAAATAACATGGTGTATGTAATAGCCCCCTCCTAACCCTCACCATAACGTCGATAAAGAGGGGGTGGTTACTATACTCACCCAAGATCCAAGGTGTCATTATGGAAATGGGGTCTAAAAATTGCAATCTCTTCAAATTACTCAAAACCATAGTTTAACATCACCATTGTTTTTTCCTCGTCAAGATGATTTTGGTGATATAAAATTTTACTTCAATGCGACCTCTAGATCAAAAGATGTGACCATTCAAAAAGGCCACATCATCAACCTAGCCAAGTGGTAACTACATGGCTATACCCACCTAGCTAGCCTCTCGGCACCATGAGGCATTGCTTATTTGTTGTTGACTCGCTCATGGGTTTGGGTTTCGCAACCCTGTTCCATCCATTAAAATGAAAATCATATGCAATTATGTACACACACACACACACACATATATAGAGAGAGAGAGATATTACTGACCACATGACAGGTTGTTATTTATCGCCAATCTTCCCATAACCCGGGCTTTGTTACCCAATCCATTGCAATTTCATGCTTAAAATTTGCGTCAGGGTTGACCCTCCATGCTAACCCGCCTGTGGGTTTGCACATACTCCATGCTCTAATGAACAGTTTATCGAGCTCGTAGTATACCACTACAGGCCATGCTAGTGTCATGTCACTCCCCTCAACTTGTGTCTTGCTTGCACTCAGTCTTAAAATTACTTAAGACCTTAGTTTAACATCACCATTGTTTTCGTCTCATCAAAAAAATTCTGGTGATATAAATTTTACTTAAATTCGACCTTCGAATCAAAAGATGTGACCATTCGGATTTCTAATGCATCAGAAAAGGCCACATCATCAACCTATCCAAGTGGAAACCACATGGCTATACCCACCTAGCTAGACTCTCGACACCATCGGGAAATTGTTTATTACTTGTTGAATCATTCATGGGTTTGAGTTCCGCAACCCCGTGCTATCCATTAAAATGAAAATTATATATAGGGAGGGAGGAAGGGAGAGAGAGAGAGAGAGAGAGAGAGAGAGAGAGAGAGAGAGAGAGAGATTACCAACCACATGATAGGTTGTTATTTGTCACGAATCTTCCCATGACTCGGGCTTTGTTACCCAACCCATTGCAATTACACGTTTAACATTTGTGTGAGGGTTGACCCTAGATGTTGACCTGTCTGTGGGTCTGTACATACTTCATGCTCCAATGAATGGGTTATCAAGCCCATTGTATACCAGTGCAACCTAGGCTAGCGTTATGTTTCTCCCCTCAACTTGTGTCTTGCTTGCACTCTTGGGGAATAACCTCCAGGATTACATGCCCTAGCGGGTCCACACTGTTGTGCTAACAATGCTTCTAATTGGTCCTCATTCTTGTTGAGTCATGCTAACTCTCCCTTCAACATTGTGTGAGGTCTCCTCCAGTAAACAAACTCTGGGACGCGAAAGTTCCCATCGGCTATCGTTGATTTTCCCATCCATGTTGTCCCATTTTTAAACCTCTTAATTCTATGACAGGCCCACTTATATGGGAAGCGGTTCCTCTACCAACCTATGCACGACCTCCACGTCATCCCACCCTTCCCCGCGTTATAGGCCCTGCCATTCCATCTCGGTCCTCGTCAGCCTGAGTGTTTCTCTTAAGTGAACACCTGCGACTTTCGAGATGCAACCCCTTCAGGCTTACATAATCTCGGATTCCTTATGAGTTATTGATCTTCTCGTGTTCAATCTTGTCCAACCATTATACAGGCTTCGTGATCGGTTATGCAATGCAGTCATATGGGGTAGTGGTGTCTTGGTCTTCAAGCCAACCTTCACACAACCTAATGAATATCATCATGATCACAAATGAGGTTAAAGGGGGTAAGGATAAGGCTTTTCCACCTAATCCTTTTGTGAAGGTTTACAACCATGGCCCTGCTACAGTGGTTCTGCAAATGTTTAGACTCATACCAGAACTCAACATCATTATTAAAGCTATGTAAAGCACACACTAGGGCTATCCCTCCCAAGTTATAGATAGATTACCTCCTTCAGGTTCTCGGTGGATGAAATACAAGACACTGAACAAGGAGTTGCCCATCCAGTTCAAGGAATTTCCCATTCAACCTTTCAGAGGTATATGGTCTCCTCGGTGATCAAATCAACATACCAAAACCTATACACACAACCAGAATCATGCAAAGGTATCCAAATCCACAAGGAGAGAATCTCGATCATGCTCATGGATTAGAAGAATAACCATGCCAAACTAGGAAACATAAAATTAAGCCATGAAAGTTCTTTGAAGAGATCTCCTCCACAGCAAGGAGAACAAGGCCTTCTGGGCCCTAAGCATAGAGAAAGAAAAAATACCAAACCAAAACTTGGGTTTTTGACATGGGAAAATTAAAGGAACATTCATGTGAAAATGGGCATACCAATAAAGCCTAAAGGAGAAAGAATATCTCCCATATTCTACCTTAAGATTATATTCAGTGTCAAGGAAAACCTGCAACCAGAACAAGTTCATGCTACTACAATTTATGAAGGAGCTTCATATAGGTTACTATGAGATAATAACCAAGGAAACTTAAAGAAACATTCATATGAAAATAGGCATGCCAACAGAGCTAGAAGGAGAAATAAAATCTCCTATATTCTACCTTAAGACTATATGCAGTGTTGAGGAAAACTTGTAGTTAGAACAAGTTCATGTTACTATAATTTATGAAGGAACTTCCATAAAGGTTACTGTTAGAGAATAACCCATACACACACACACACACACACATTAATAGAGTACGAATCCAGTTGAACACCATGACTATATTAACCATTCAATAGGGATTTGTCACATTTTTATAACACTGAGACAACATATAGAATATAACATCCAGTATTGAGGAATTCAACATAGTCACGTGCATAGAAAAATGAAACATTACGTGAAGTGCATGAGCGTAAGTCAAATCATTCAATCTCTTGAAGCAATGCCATCTGCAACACTAAACACAATATTCACTCTAGCTTGAGCTCTTGTTAGCATGGAAATATAAACCAAAAACCAAAAACCCATTACTAGAGTATACATTACTGAAGACATGGAGGAGACCACCATATAAAGTTACAGGTCGATAAGGAAAAAAGAGGAGGAAATCCTAAATATCACCACTTTGCAACATAAGCAATTCTTACTTGTAATCACCATGTTGAAATAAGAAAGAGTTCCCATACTAAATATTGCTATCACATTACCAATATTCTTACCCACTACCCAACACCTTTAAACAATAATACTAGATACTAATTAATATTGCATATAGTAGTGACACAAACATCTCATGCATTAAAACTCCATCTCAACATGGAATGTAAACACATTTATTATGAGTAAAGAGCATAAGAAGCACTTATCTTAAACAATGCATAAGTTTTCCAACTGAGAGTGGAACTTCAACTCTCCACCCAATTATAGACATGCTACAACCATTATTACTTGTAATTGTCACCGTGAGCCAGATTCAAAAGCTTAAGGTGGAGTGTCGTCAAAAGGAAGCCTTTAACGAATGCACAACTGAACCAAAATACCACCAAGCCCTCGTGTTTTCATCCTCAAGGCAAGCCACTTTTCTTTTGCAATTCTTATGCCCAACAAGTTTCAATAGGGCTCTACATCTTGTTTATAGCTCTCTTAAACTCCTAGAAATGTAGCTCGGCTACCTTTTCTATCTCTCCTATAGCAGTCCTAAAATTCCACTATCTTTGCGCCTCCCAAAACTTATGTGTGCGAGGAGGTTTTCTCCCTCTACATATTTTGTGTGTGTCTCTTTGTTTTCCATCGTTCTATGACATTGCATGTTTCCCATTCAATAATTTTGGGTCCTCCCCCCTTTCCATCCATGACAAACTACCCTCTTCTCAATAATTTCGTAGCAGTCCACCTCGTGAAGAGTGCATCCCATGTTGCTTTAATGTTTTTGTCTTGTTTTGCTTGCTAAGGGAGTCAAAGGAAACTTTTCCATGTCCTTTTTATTTTATTTAATTTATGGCACCATCAGACCACTCAACCAAGCAAGTCTAATATTTAAAATAACAATTCCCTCAAGCAATCTCTTGCCTCAAGCAATGGAATTTGTGTCCCTCTCTCAATGTTTTAAAATAATTAAAATTATTTAAAAGAGTTAAATATTAACCAGGGGATGTTATAGTCCCCTCCTCGTTGAGGGGAACATCGTCCTCAATATTCAATAACCATATATGAAAAACATGTTATTAGACCATGCTTTGTTGATTATGGAGCTTTATATACACAGATGTTTAAGCTGTTACAACACTTCTTACATGCACAATGGCTTACCGACCACTTGGTAATCATTAATTGATAAATTTGGCCATTTTTTCCATGGCCCTTTGGAGTCGTTTGATGCTTTGGAGGTTTTAAATCGAACTTGTATTGTTCTCTTTGTTGATTGCTTTACACACATTGGATCAGTTGCCAACCCGACAAGCATCCAATGGCCTTCTCTTCTCTTTGGCCTCATACACACATTGGAACGGTTCCAAACCTAGTAAGAACCCAATTCCTTCACTTCTCTTTGACCATGTACACACACTGGATTGGTTTCCAAACCCGGCAAGCACCCATTGGTGGATATATGTGTGAGTGTGTGTGTGCTAAGCCCAATCACTACCCAATGAATATTGTCACTAATAAAGTTGATAACTTCTTTCGACAAGAATATGGGTGTATTCCGCACCTTTGTAGGCCTAGGTAGTCCCATACTTGCTTGGTCCATACACATTACCCAACACAAGTGCCAAGATAGTCCCATACCTACCTAACCCCAAAACATTACACAACACATGCGCATATACACAATGTACCACAACACATACACATGCACATGATACACATGACAAATACACATGTATAACACAACACGTACACAACACACATAACACAGTACAATATGCACACAACATTGTTTCCAAACCCAAAGACCACACTATCTCCTTCCACATACATCGAGCGATACTTCCTCTAGTGCCTTTCCCATGCTTCAGCACAGGCATTCCCAATTCAAATCCAGGATTTGGTGTTTATCCAAGCTTGTCTTGGCATGCCGCAGATCACAATTTTTTCATTCTGCTAATATGTACTTGAACATTCCCTGTTCATAATATAAACATGGGCATAATATAAGAATCATCTTCTCATGTGTTAAAATCTTAAATCGTCCAAACTATTTTTTCCCAATTAACTCCTCACACAACCAAGAATCTTGCAACTCATCCAATTTACATAAAATGAATTTAAACCATCATACTTCTACAAGAATGACTCTTGACAGAACCTGTCAGTCGTAATGGAATTTACATATATATACCCACTTCCCTTGTGCCATTCTCATGCCCACCATGCCATTGTCCATCATTATCCATGGAATGACCAGCCACTTGGCCATGATGTTGTTGTTCACCCAGTCATAGGCATAATAGAAATTGATTCATGTCAAATAAAACAGAGGTTTAAATCGATCCTTGTCCATAACAAGGCACACATTAGTTAGCGAAATTCTCTTCAAAAATTCCTTCTTTTACCTCTTTCCTTTCACATTGTTGTTATGCAATAACTTCTAGCCACTTATTTTTTGCCTATGCTTGCTATTGTGTCCCAAAGTAACTCTCCGACATGTTTCAACATTGGCCTTTTTCAAACCATTTTCCCAGCTTGAAGTTCTGCATTGCCCAGAACTGTTAATTTTTCTTAGGGAAATATTGTTCTTTGCTTTGATAATTGCATTTCTTCATTAACACATTACATTCACCCCATAACATCATAACATTATTCAATTTTTACATCATTATTCAACATCATCATCAATGCAATGAAACATAAAAGGAGTCAACTGAGTGACTATAGCTTCCTGGTCGTTCTTCGAAACACTATAAGCAAGAAACTGTGGTCGAATCTACCCAAATCTATCTCAGAGTCTCTGTCACACCCTTTAGTTTGTTATGTGTGTGACTATCACAACCCAGTCACACCCTTAAGCCTGGTGAGCGAGTGACTAGGGCTAGATCTAATCTATGGCGAGCGAATGACTGTGTCTATGAGAACCCTAACTCTCGGTCACATGCACAGTGAGTTGTTTGTACGACTATAAGGCTCCATTTGCACGTATGAGCCTATGTGAGAGTGATTGTGGTCGAGATCCTTTTGTGTTGTGCCTGTAAATGTGGCCCAAAACCCTAGATCTAAAATACTAGCTTCTCACCCTACAATTTTACCTCATAGAAAACCCATTCTTCCGCAGACGAGCCTCAAACCTGTGTAAGCCATAAACCAAGATAGAATGGTATCTCATAATTGTGTCCAAATGAGGTAGAGGGCACTTGTATTTATAGCCTTCCAACAGGGTCCACTTTGCTTTAGGGTTGACCTTGTCAAATATGCACCTGTGGGTTTTTTATTCATAAATACACTTTCCCTTATCCGATTTGAGTGTTATTTAAGTCAATTTTGGTCCTCTCGAAAAGAGGAATTCAATGAAATCATTATCGCCATAAATTGAGCTTTCCATATTGGAATTGGAACGTAGTTGCATATGTTTAACACTCCCTCTTAACTAGGGAGAATTCCACCTTCCAATATTTGTCCATCAATCAATATCTCATCCAAACATCATATGCCCTATCTCAATTATCCCATCATCTCAAATCATCTTGATTCATATCTTTATTATTCATTCTTATATCTTGATTGTCCTTGCTCATATGTTGAACATTCTCGAATCTAAAAGAAGAAGAATTTGTTATCGAAGGGGAGCTTAAGTTACCACCCTCTATTCATCAAATTACTACCCAGAATCTTTTCCAGTGGGCTACTACCTAAAATATCGATCAGCGGACAACTACCTAGAATATCAGTGGGGAGATAGATCTACGACCTGCATCATCACTAGAGAGAATATCATCAACGAGCACATCTCAACCTGGAACCAAATCAAGGAGCACATCTCCACCCTGAATCTCATGGGGGAGCTATACATCTACAACCCCATATTGAGCAATAGGATATCAAAACACACAGGGGAGCACATCTCAACCCTGAAATCACATTGGGGAGCTCATTCTCAACCCATAACCACATACGGTTATCTCAACCGAATCCTATTGCATATTGATCTTCCCATCGATGACTCTAAGTAGTCATGTTGTAGAACACATGCATCATAATACACTTGGGTTGTACAGCCCATGTACACTCTCAACTTATTGGACATACACGGAGCGATATTCCCAACAAGCCCATCTTGTGAGTATGATGCTAATTGGGGTATACTCTGCATAGACCAAATGGGGGAGCAACATCTCCAACCCTATGAAGATAGATGAGCATCATCTCCAACCCTGTGGGTAACAGATAGGGGTACACCCTATTATACAGAGTTCCCTCAACCCCAGGAGCCCTCTATCTCAATTTCACACCTTGGGAGCTCAAATAGGGGAGGAAGAGTTGGCTCAGTGTCCTCAATCAACGATGTATTTGGAAATCAACATGAATCAATAACAATTGTCTCTTGTTCATGCAGGGCATCAAATACAATACCATGTTAGAACATAAATAATCATATAAATTACAAAAGGATTCCATATTCATCCTTCCTATCAAGGAGGTACCAACCACAAGCCTAATCTTGTCTCATACAACTACATTGTCTCAATATATGAAAGAATCTCGGTCCCAACTATATATGGGATTTTATACCAATCAGATCTCTCTATTTCTCATCATAGTGTACCCATGTCATATCTAGATCATGCTCATAAAACTCTCTAAGGAGATATCATACTCCATATCTGGGATGTTATAGGACCAGAAATAAACTAATGATCTATAGATTCCTCGTCACCTTTGCAGAAATCATAAATCACACCAAGGTGGACCATGATAAGATATATTTTTTAGATTGTCTCCTATAGGGATATTGTTTCCATAAAACACCATAAAAAATAGTCAAGCTTTTGATGGACTTTTCAGTTTCCAAATATTCTTCCACCACCATGACTATACCTTAGGTTCTTTTTAGTGTAAGCATATATATATATATATATATATATCCTTCTTTAGGGATGTATCTCCCATGCACAAAATGAATCCAAAGTAGTTCATCCTCTCTATCGAGATTCCTAACATGAGAGTTTGTGAGGGGTCTGGTATAATTATTCCACAGTTCATGCCATTCTATAGGAAGATTGAGATTTTGTGTTGATAACCATCCTCGTGCCCAAATAGATGTGTTGTTTGAATCAACTATTTTATTTAATGTTCTTTTTCCCTTCTTAACAAAAAATGTCACAACTATAGGGGGATTATGTGTTGATCACCACTTATAAACCATGGATCGAGGTCGATTCAAACCCGCTCACTCGATCCCACACTCCATGCCAAACTTGAACCGATGATATTGAACAAGTCAATTACGACCTTCCATATAGTTGATATATTTAGTTTCCTCTTATTTGGATTCCTGGTCTAATCCTCCAAAGAGGGGGTAAATATATTTCCTTGATACAACCTTTGTCCATAAACTAGCAGGAGATAACAATCTCCATTCAACTTTAGCATCAAGCACATGAGAGAAACAATTTAAATTTTTTATTCCCCAACCACCCCATTTTTTGGGAGTGCAATCCTTTCCCAACTAACCCAAGAAAAAGTTCTGCCTTATTTTGTGCCTCTTCACAAAAAACCACAACATATTTTTCAAACTAGGCCTAATATACCTTTAGGTATCTAGAAAAAAGACATCCAAAATACTAGAATTGCCTCCAATACTAATTTGATGAGTACTAAGATTCCTACAAGAGATAACAAATCATTCATATATATATATATATATATGTATACCTTCCAAATCAAAAGGTTTTGATTAATATTTATAATTACTATTTTTTGTTTTTGTTTTTTGATTCCATTTTATTTTTACTTTTATTTTTATGTTTTTATGTAATTTGACTCAGTCAAATGGTTACATAACATAACAAGACAATACATTACATCTCTTTCATAATAGGATTGATAGCTCTTCATGACATAATCACTTGTTGAAAATAACAACAAGAAATGATAAAAATAGAATCCCGAAATTCCAATTTTAATTTGTCCTTGAATTAAAATTGTGAATTAAAATCGTATTTAGTCTCACCATCTGCTTGGAAATAATTAATTAATTCATTATGGATTAATTAGTTTGAGAAGTTCAAGTTAGAAGTCTTTCTACAATCATGCAATAATTATTCCTTAGATTAAGGAGATAAGATTGAGTTATATTTGAGTTGTAATTAGTTAACTCAGTTTACTGAGTTAAGTCCAGTTAAATTAGTTCCAAACTGTTTGAGGTACTAATTGTGAGTTAACAATCAGTTGATGCATCATGCACTCAACCAGTGTACTCCATACAACTGAAGATTCCTTCATCAGAAACTCATGCATGTCTATTTTGAGAAAGACCCAGTTGAGCTAAATGTCAAGGATAATGTACTATCAGTTGCATGTGTTTTCCTATAAAGGAAACTCATGCATGCAGTCAAGGGAAGGTTCCTTGAGGATTGCACACTTCTGACAGTGTGTTAGAGCAGTGCGTGAGTGTAGTGTTCCATTGGGTGAAGGAGATCATCCCAGAGGAATTGCGCAAGGAAATAGGAGCTTGGAGGGTAGAGAGGAAGGCATGTGAGAAGCCAGGTTTGCCTGTGAGCATCCAGGAGGATTGTACCGAGAGTTGGCTAGCTATGAGAGCTAAGGCTTTGTATAATTTTGATGTATTTCCACCTTGTATGATAATACAGATAGTGGGGTTTTTAGTTCAGGCTTTCCCCTGAGTATTTTCTGTGTTTCATGTGCATTGATTCTTCTTCTTATGGTTATATGTGTTTAGCTCGATCTTGCTCAATCTTTAAGCTTCTACAAATTGATAGTAGAAGTAGGTTACAGTATTTTTTTTTTGGTTATATTGCATTATCGGGTTAATCGACAGTCAGATTTTCTACATAGTCTTACAGCGAGATTTTTAGAGAATTTGCAGAATTTCTACATGGTTTCAGAGCCAAGTTTATCGACGCTGTGAACAATATATGGAGTAGAGAATTCAAAGTTTGAAGTTCGGGGTTGCAGGCGAAAAATTGAATTCTTATCATACTTCAAGGTTGGCCAATGGCATTCTATGGCTTGAGACTCGAGTATGCCTTGGAAGGCAACTCGAATTACATAACATGGAGAGATAGAATGGAGGTTGTATTAGAAGACAATGGCTTGAAGGATTTCGTTGATCAAGATATCCCAAAGCCAACTTCAACTAATGCACAACAGTTGGCTGAGTGGAAGAAGTGTGTGGCAAGGTAAGATGGATCATCCTAGAGGGAGTTCGAGACCATATTGTCTCCAGTCTCCATGGGAAGGATACTCCATATTTAATGTGGAAGACATTGAAGGACCTCTACCAGAACAATAGCGACTAGAGGAAATTGGTGCTCAAGGATAAGCTTCGAAGAATCAAGATGGTACATGGCGATACTACTTCCACATATCTGAACAAGCTCACCACCTGTAGAGATGAGCTTAGCAGTGTGGGAGTAACTGCTGCTGATGATGATATGGTGAGCCTCGCTCTCCTTGGCCTTCCAAAGAGCTGGAATAACTACTAGGACTCTGTGAATGGAAGGGAGAAACTTTCGGATTGGGAACAACTATGGTCAGATCTCGTGCAGGAGGAGATCAGGAGGAGCACACGAGATGGTTCTTCATCCAAGGATGATGATGAAGAAAATATGGCCTTAGCGAGTAAGGCAAGGAAAAGGAAGGGGAAGGATTCCCATTCCAAATCGAATTCTTCTCATGGAAGGAAGATGGGTGACACATCTAAAGTGAGATGATTTAATTGTCACGAGATGGGACATAATGCAACTAATTTCCTATCGAATAAGTCCAAGAAGGGATCCTTGGAAGGATCGGAAGGTGAAGCATTAGCCTCTCAGTTCGAAATGGACTTTACCCTTATTGCATGCATGGTGTCATCGATGATAGGTTGTGTATGGTATATTGACAGTGGAGCCCCATTCCACATGAACAATAATAAAAGTTTATTCAATGCCTTGAAGGAGAAAGACCTCAAGATGTGCATAGAGATGGGTGATGAAGAAAGGTATAGT
>APFE031503321.1:0-10701 GCA_000404065.3 Pinus taeda | reverse complement strand
TGGCGTTTCCAGAGTAGCTGTTGGAAGCTGATGCATCGCCTCTGGGTAGTCGCTGAAGGATTTGGACAAAGGTGTCCATCATCGCGTTCCTTTGTCGCTCGAGGGCTTCTTCGAGCAAGATTTTGATAGGATCCTCTGCCCCCTCATCTTTCTTTTCATCCGCTATGGGAGGCCGCCAGGATTTTCGAGGCTAGTCTTGTAAAGGTTCGACCAGTTCAAGCCCTAACTCCTTATATCCCGACCTCTTTGGGGACATGCAAAGAAAAATAGAGAAAAAGCAGACCGCTTTGATACCACTAATCCGGATTTAAACAGGACACAACAAATTACAGATATAACCATAAACATAGAGATGCAGCGGAAATAATACTTCATTTCATTAATGTAAAATATTGAAATATGCTTACAAACAGAAATGGAAATAAACCAGCTAGGGCGATGGTAGCTTATCTTTGAGAAGAGATGTGGCGGCTACATGTCTCTGAACTGTGTTACAATGAGGCTCGAAGGCCTATTTATTGTTGAGAAATAATGGAAAACCCTAAACATCCAAAAGCCTAAACCTAGAAGATGAAACGCCAAACTGTGGGTCCCGTATTGGGTAAATTGGTACATCAACTTCACGGGGTCATAACTTTGGCACCTGATCTCCATTTGACGCGTACAATAGCTCGTTAGAAAGATCTACCCGAGAACTATAACTTTGGGAAGAGCAACATGGGTCCATGGACCCATGTTACTCCCAGATTTCCCAAAAAATGTCGTTTAGGGCTTCAAAATGGCTCCGGAAGTTTAGGACCTGAAAAACTACTAAAAATAGTAAATTGTGCTACAAATAAGGAAACTAAAAAACTGCCAAAGACAATTGTGGGGTCCAAGTGGGATAGGTGGGTGGCCATCAACATCCCCCCTGGATCACGATGACTGTGCCATGAGTGTACATGCACCACTTGAGCAAAAGTGGGGAGACATCGAGTTGTAGTCAAGAAGACTACAAGCGATGAGGGGCAGGATCCTTGAGGTACCCAACCCCTTGGATTAGACCTTGCTACGGGAGCCCCGAAGAGGAGTAGCAGGGTTGGCTGAGTCGGGTAGATATGGATACCGATGGAGCGGAATAGGAGCTACAGTGCAAGAGTCCCGAGACAGCACGAGGCTCGCAGGTTGCAGCAGTGCGAGAGGCACAGGAGTGTTGCACCAGTGTAGGATGGCATAGAGAGGTGTGCAACTATGCGAGATGCAAGGAGTTGTTGCAACAGCGCAGAGGTCAAATAGGGAGTACTTGTCAGCGGCAAATGGAGCTTCAACATCAGAAGGGTCTTTAGCTCAACAGAGAAATCAGAGTGGGGAGATCATTTACTTCTAAGTAACTGAGTTGCAGTGCAGCAGCAGGCAGCACAATGCAACATGATGAAAGGAGGTGCAATGGGGATGCAGTGCTGGGAGAAAGGACTAGCAGCAGCACGGATGCAGAGGGAGCTGTCGTACAGATGTAGTAGTGGCAGTGGTAGAACCATGGGCAAGAGTACAGGATTCAACAATGTAGAGGATGGTGGGCAACAGGCCTATCATCAGCGCAGGGACCGATGTCGAATGATTAGAGTAATACTCAGTGAGGAGTATTGCTAGAGCACAGTCCTCGCTAAGAGGTAGTGTTGATTTGGGGTAGCATCGGATGTGCTCTAGCCACGAAATTTGGTGGAGAGGTTGGGGCACATGAGATCTCCAATACCCAAAAAGGGTTTAGGCAGATTCTAAACAATTCAGGAGATATTAAAATAATTAATATTTTTAATGGAGTCCCTATGTCTAAACTTAGGGAAAATAAAATATTAATGTGTGTTAATATGAAACTGTGTTAGAATGGTCCAAAGGACATGGATCAAGCCAGACCTAATCTTAGCCATTGATTAGGGACTTAATCTCGGTCGTTGATATGTAAACAGGAAAAGTATAAGAGGGGGCTTGAGGGTCACTTCGTGGATACATGAGATGATCAATCACTCTATTCTCTAGAGCGGAGTTTGCTAAGGGAGATAGAATTAGTGATCGGGAGTTGCAGTTGAGGGGCATTGAGTATAGAGAGACAGAGAGGCAGAGATAGTGCCGGGAGAGCAGCGTAGTAACCAGGGAGAGTGACGTAGAGCCAGCCAGGGCTCATGTAGGGACACGCAGAGGCAGCCGGGAGCTACTCAGAGCCTCAGAGAGGCCAGCTTTGTTGACGCAGACCCATCCGGGGTGATGCAGGGCCAACGTTGGGCAGAGAGGGGCTGATGCAGTCCAGAAAAGGCTGACACTAGGGTTTCTGGGGCAGATTGGTGCTGAGGAGCTACTAGAAGGATTATCTGGGGTTTCAGCTAGGAGATTTGTCTCAAACTGAGAGGTATTTTTGCCAAGGAAATTCTCTGTTCGGTAGGCCAGTTTCAACACCCAGATTGTACTCTAATATTGCTTAATAAGAAAACCCTCAGATAGATTCACCGATTTTCACACATTGGGTTTTTCCAGGGACATTGGTCCAAAAATAATGGTGTCATATGGCATGATTGTTTCTATTTCCTTCAGCTGTTCATCTGTAATATGTTGAGCATGCAGTAGTGTTTATTTTCAGTATTTACATTGTAAATAACTTGTTAAGTAACATAACAAGTAGGTAGGAATAAATTAGATAAAGTGCATGGAGGGTTTCTAACTAAGTAGACTTAGAAACTCCAACATTACCTAGAGCCCTGAGAAGTTAACCAAAGAAAATCATAAAAAGGCAAAAGGCATACGAAGAAGGGTGGCAAATATAAAGGCCAGGGTAACTCATGCACCACGATTGCCCCCTCCTACACATTATTTACCCAAGTGCGAGCTTCTGTTTTATTAGCTACCCTTGTACCATGGCATGTGATCTAGGTTGCCCCCTTTCATTCCCTACTCCATTCCATCATTATGCCACATGCCACCACCATTTGAAGGATGTACCATGGACATACCACCCCCTTTAGAGGTAGAAACGACCTAATAGGATTCCTGGTTAACCCTATTTGGAGCTGGGAGACATTAACACATGCCAAAGCCCACTATGGAAGGGAATGCCATTATGAAGTGCTCACTTGTTATCCATGGTTTATAAACTCTTTTACTTGATTTCTTTAATGACTTGGTGTGCTGGAAGGCATGGGGATGCATTGAATATTATGCAAGATTGCAAGTGGTTTCCATTTGATTTTGGTCTCCCTATATGGGGTCCTGACCCTACAGGGCTACATTGGCACATGCAGGGTGTGTGTAGAGAGCCATGGGCTTCCAAAGTAGCAGACAACACTCCATGGATCACCATAACCATTAAAAGATTGCTCATGGTTCATTTATTGGACGAGGAAGATGCACCTGACCCATCATGCCCAACTGGCCCCAAAGTTGCACCATACACTTGGCAGATGATCCAGAACTTGTACAGTGATGTGGCATCACCTACAACATCATCCTAGCCCTTGTAGGCGATCTACAGGCATCTTCGATCTGTTTGGAGACCAATGAAGACACTTGTGTGCCCCTACATGTCATTTGGAGCACCACAGGTTATTATGAGGAGCCAACCCCTTGTCCACTGCCTTGGGAGTTCAACCACACATTATGGCACATATGGACTCCATTAGGCCTCCTCCAAGGCCCAACAACATGCACTATTCATTATTCGACGTCTTTGAGAGGCTTATTCTTTTGTTTATGAGCTAGTTTGGTCGGCTTGTCACCAAACATTAGTTATTTTGCACATTATTTTATTGTAGGGGCTAATGTAGGCCTAATTAGCTAAATCAAACTCATTAGAAGTGTATAAATACAAGTGATGTGAATTCATTTTAGCATCATCATTTGGTTGGACTTGTATCTCTTTAGAGAACTTTGCTATCCTTCGTGGTGGACGAAATTTTGGAGCATGGAATGAATTTTGATGTTTGGATCATTTTCTCTTGTCTTGGAGTTTCTTGTTTGACAAATTTTTGATGGTTGGATATACTCTAATACATGTATGTGCAATTTTAATGCTATTCTTTGCTCTATTTTTGTCACATACATTGTTGTTGGGATTTCGCTATTCTATGACTAATTTGCTGCATCTATTATTGGGATGTTGTGGAAATTTTGTTTCTAGATAGTGATGCTTCATGTATGGGCCATGTGTGATGAATGAATGTTCCTAGGGATATTTCATGGTTGAAATTTATCTTGATAAACCATCTATTTTGCAAAACGAAGTTTAAAGTCTTTGAAGCTGCTCTTCTTTGCCCTAGTGCTAAGTGAAGCTGCGTTTAAGGCCTTGTTGACCAAGAAAATCAAATCTGAATTAATAATCATTCTTGATTCCAATCTCCCCAAAGGATTAGGCACTATTTTACCATATGTGATCACCCTAAAACTTATTTTTCTTCACATTCTCCTCTTCTTTCTAGGTCTAGCCCCATAGGTCACCTAGGGCATCAAATATCTCACAATCTAGCCATCCAAATACTTCGATTTTTGGTCCACAATTGCATTGTTGTGTCCTTAAGAAGCCCTCCAAATTTTATGCGATTCCAATGGTGGGATCTTGAGATATTGTAAGCCCTAGATCGAAGACCAATTCATGCCTTTAGTTTCCCTTAGGCTAGAAACCTCACTGGGATCGTTGCATTGCCTTTCATTGAAAATTCATTCCTTGATCCCTTTCCCCTCCATAATTAGGTCAAGCGTATCATTGGTTGCTAAATCCCACCCACTTGACCTAACCTGGGTCCGCTTGGTCTCGTATGGTCCCATATCTTATCAAAGTCAACTCTTCAAAACCCACTTGGGAAACCAAGTTCCACAAGGATTTTAAGGTTTAGGAAGCTCCTTTACAAGTCACATTCCCTAATCCAAGCCGTCAAATCCCTACTCCCCAATCCTAGAGAATCATGTACCTTGTTTAAGAAGTAAGCAAGTCCCACTCTTGAGTCACTCCTAGGAAAGGGTTATCGAGATCACTTCACATCCATCTTAGTTGATATATCCTTCATAAGTGATTCTCTATATATTGGGTCTCCTCCCATCGGTGAAAGTTCGTAAAGAGTAGGAAGCTTTAGTTGTGACTTTAACTTCATTGTTGCTCTTGACCTAGCAAGTGCCCCTCTAGGACCCCTTGATAGTTTGAGCGGTAACAAGTACTAAGGACATGACAAAGCCATTGAACTGTGCTCATAGAAATTGACATGCAAGATTGAACTTGTAGGATCGAGACTTGATTGGAAAGGAGCTTTAAAAATGGCAATGTTTAAAGGGCATCGAGGAGAAATGAAATAGCAAAGTTATGTTCCTACTAAGAGCCTTAAGTCAATAAAGTCTATGGATGGGATGTTTCAAATTTGAAGCGCCTATCAACAAAAGAGGCCTGAATAACATTGCGCTAACTAGAAGAAGACTCTTGGTTGTGAGAATACATATGGGTTTCAATGATACATTATTTACTTCATAGGTTGTAAATGCTTGTTATATGGCTCAAAAGCTTGGGTTTTAGTGTTAAACTGGGAAAAAGCTGCCTATTTCAAATAAATATGAGGACCTTGCCAAACATTAAGAATTTAAATGCCATTTGAATTGCGCATGGGCAGAAGGGATAAAGATGTATGTAAAAGACATTATTTGTATGTGGTTTTCTAAATAAGCATTTGAAGATATAGAAGAGTTTACTAAAATTTTTCATTTAGCAATACAATGTGTAGCTATTCAAGCAAGTTCAACGTGTATGTTTGAGCCTTGCTATAGCATTCCAAATCAAATCATTGAATAATTCATGATGCTAAGGGATGAAAGGATGGCCAATTCTTAAAATTCAAATGTAACTGGTCCATTCAAATGTGCTGTGTGAAAATGAAATGTGTGGCACTGTGAAGATAGACAAAAAACAAATAACTGACGATGTCAAACAATGAATACTGCAGTAAAATCTGGGAATACTCTTTTGGTTAGTTATTCAAAATGATATCTGTTGTATTGTTAATGAGTTTGGTCTTAATTGGAATTGGCTATCTTTCCCATATTGAATGTATATTTCACTTTGTTCGATGTATTCCACATCAAATTGATGTCTATTACTTTAAGCATGTGTACATTGTGGTTTTAAAGGATCAGAAGGGAACCTTACACTCCTGTTCAAAGTAGTGGCAGGGGCTTTTCTTGCATTTAGTTGATAAAATTGGATAAACTAAACCTGAATGTCATGATGAGAAGTTCAACTTTGGTGAAGTTCACAACCAACACAGGAAAGCATGTTGCTTTCCAGAGGGTGCTTTCCAGAGGGTCCGCTCTCCGGAAGTCAATGCTTGTGGAAAATTCCCTAGAGTAGCAGTATAAAAGATTGAATCTTTACTAGTTTCAGTTTATCACAGATAAAATTGGAAAGATGTATCATATGAAGAAATTCAGTTCAAGTATGGTGGAAAATATGTTTACAAAGTTACAAACCTTTCATAAGATTACAATTGGATTATAAAGATCAGTATGTAGGTTGGTGTGGCTGTGCATGCAATTGTTGTTTGAATGTTTCTTATTTTCTGTTATTATTACAGCAGCTTGGTCTGTTTTCTATGTCAATTACCCAGTCAATGCATATCATCGAATCTGTTAAGTTTTGGATAGTGATTTCAAGGTATTGTTTTGAATATTCTTCAGTCAATATACTTGAGTAGTGGTGTACGGATCTGTCTAGTCATTGGTTTGTGGTGGTGTATGGATCTGTATAGTTACTAGTTAACCGGTGACTTTGTATATGAATGGAAGCAAAGTACCTTTGAGGGTGGAGATTGTTGTATCTTCTAAATTGTCGTGTATGTGGCATTTGCAGGTCTTACAACCATGGATTCAGAAAAGACGAGTGGCATATGTGAAGCAAAAACATATAGTATCAGCTATGATGAAAAATGTGCATTCGAAAGGATGGGGAAAGCTCCTCAGGGAAGATGGCCAACCTGATCAGGATGTCCTTAAAAGGTCAGACTCAGAATTTTGTTTAGCCACCTCTATGCAAAACTTTAGACATCTGCACATTGTAACAACCATGTTTGAATCTCGTTAAATGCAGTGTATTTCAAAAACTTGACGATGACAATGATGGATATTTGACAAAATATGAATTACGTGGGCTTTTATATGGGCTTGAATTGCAAGGTCCAGATTCAACAGCTGATGCTGTTAACAAAGTAATGGCAGACTTTGATTCCTCGAGAGATGACAAGCTTAGCCTAGATGAGTTCAAAGTTGGAATGAGTTCATGGCTTAGGATTGCAACCTCCACAGTTGGTCATTCAAAATCAAATAACTACTCAACGAAATTTATGTCTGATTTTCAGTCGGTATGGAATCCCTGATTTATTCTAGGAACATGCTTAAGGTTGTTGTGATAAGCTTTTATTTAGCCATTTTTATGTTTATGCTAATACTGCAGAAAACAAAGGAGGAACTTGAGGCTCTTCAGAATGAGAATGAGGAGGAAGTTTCTGAAGTTGATAATCCATACAAAGTTTATCTGAAGGCAGTAATGCTGATGCTGGGAGGTGCCATTTTAGCGGGCATATTTGCAGATCCCCTTGTAGACGCTGTAGACAATTTTTCTGATGCAACAAGCATCCCTTCATTCTTCATCTCATTCATAATAATGCCTTTGGCTACAAACTCCAGTGAGGGTGTTTCAGCAATTATTTTTGCAAGCCGAAAGAAAAGGCGCACTGCTTCTTTGACTTATTCTGAGGTTATTCCATCTAACTTCTGTATTTTTTGTTTATTTGAATCAAGGGCAGGGATCGGTTGTGTGTATTTCTGTGTGCATTAAATAGAAAGTGTATTTTTAATGTTTCTGTAATAGAGATTTTTTTTTTTTAAAATTCCAAGCAATGTTTACAAGTTTCTTGATGGATCACTCTTTTGATTTTTGTGTCATTGCTTGATGGATCACTCTCTTGACATATGGGTGCTTGCTATTTCATGTTATATTCTTAATGGACCATCTTTGTAATCTTGCATGATGGTGAGTCACTAGGAGGGGGTATTCTACATGGTCCTCTTATCGTGAATGTGTGCTGGGGACGTAATGTTTGATGGAGTGAGCGTTGTGTCATGTATTTTTCTGTAATGTACCTGTTACTGCTCAAACTAGAAGGGGTCCAAGGAGGGGATCCTATAGAGCAACCGCTAGGTTAAGGGGCAACAATGGAGCGATAGCCCACTGTCACCTTAGCTAAGGCTCCTTGTGCTTTACGGACTTTCACCGATGGGAGGAGACTCGATAGAAAGGGAATCACAATGATGAATAGATCAATGATTGGATAAGGAGTGATTCCTAAAGCCTATTCACAAGAGGGACTCAATTAAATAGCTTACTTGGTTGAGAAACGAGGTGATAGGATCACTATGAAGGCTAAGAGGACACTTGAGCCTAGGTTTAGAGGATATGCCTTGACAAGGGGCCTCCTAGGATTAAGGATTCTTATGGAGAATTGGATTCTATATAATCCTTGTGGAGTTTAAGTTATAAAGTTGTGGGATCATAGAGAACCCAAGTGGACCCAAACTAGGTCAAGGGTATGGAGTTGGTTGACCAAAGAGGGGCTTGACCAAATTAGGAAAGAGAATAGGATCAAAGGACAAATTTTCTTTTGAAATTTGGACGGAATGATCCAAATGAGGACACTAATCGAAATCAACTTGGGGAGAGAAATGATTCTCGAGCTAGGGCTTTCCATATCTCCAGATGCCATCGAAAAATTGTGTTGACATTTGGGGGACCCTTGAGAAGACCCTAGTGCAGTTGTGGACCAATTTTCAAGGTGTTGGGATGGCTACAAAATATTTCGCTTGATGCCCTGGGTGACCCTCTATGGTTAGGCTTATAATTTGGAAAAGTGAAGAAAATAGATGTAAATTTGATCACCAAAGAGATACGAGGATCAGTGCCTTATTGCTTGGGTTTAATGGTGTCAAGATACACATAGATCGAGAATTTTTTGTGCCCTAAGGAGCCCTAATTGACCTTTGCTAGCCTCTCCAAGTGAAACAACTAGGTCAATAGGGATTTATACTACAAATTTTCCAAAGAGATGAAGTTTCAAGGTCTTTCAACCTAAGAGGTGTCTCTAGGAACATTCACCCAATCCGTCAAAGAGAAACACATGCATTAAATCACCTATTCAAGGTCCTAGAAGAATTTCACATTACATTAACCATACAAGAATAATGATAACAATATACATGCACTTGACAAGTAAGATAACAAGAATAAGATCAAAAATTTGACTTACATGAGAGAGAGTATATCCATTCATCCACTTTGCATTAGAAAGAAGCTCAAAAGTCAATAGCGAAAATCCAAACATCATAGTGCAGCAAGAAACTCCAAAAAGTTTATCCCAGCAAAAAGTGCAAAAATATCTCAAGAGATACCAATCCAATCCAAGTGATGATTAGAGGTTAGAATGAGCCTCTCTCATATTTATACAAGTCTAAAGGGGATTCGATTCGCCTAATTGGCCTAATTTAGCCGCAAATAATAAAATAATACATAATAATGACACGACTTGGTGACAAGCCCACTAAGATAGCTCAATAATACAAAGATTAGCATCTCAAGAGGGAAAAATAATGAGTATGATGAGTCGTTGGGCCATTGAGGAGGCATAATGGAGCCCAAATGTGCCATGTTGAGCGAAAATGCTCCAAAAATAGTGGACAAGGGGTTGGCCTCGTGTTTTCCAAGCAAGTCACATGTGGTGTTGCCAAGTGGGTGTGGGGGCACAATGACATCCTCATGGGTCTCCAAGTCGATCAATAATGCTTGTAAAACATTTGTAAGGGCTAGGATGATGACATAAGCCCTCCCTTTGACCCTTGTAGTGAGACACATCCTCATTTGGACCCTAGAACATCTTCCAAGTGTGTGGTACATGTGTGGAGTTGGCTGAGCATGGTGGTCCAGGTTTATAATCCTCGTCCACAAGGTGGAACACGAACAATCCTTGAATGGGGCTGGGGATCCATGAAGTAGTCTATGCTATGGTGGAGGCCCATGGATCTCAATGCTATGGTGGAGACCCATGGCTCTCAATGCTCACCCTACAATTGCCAATGTGGCCCTCTGGAGGGTGTGGACCCCGTATAGGGAGACCAAACCCCAAAATGGAAACCCACTTGCAATCCTAAAAAAGGTCCAATGTGTCTCCTTGCCCTCCAATACAACAAATCATTAGAGTGATGAAGTAAAAGAGCTTACAAATCTTGGAATCAAGTGGCCAATTCATGGTGGCATGCCCTTCCATAGTGGGCTTTGACATGTACAGGTGTCTTCAAGCTCAATAAGGGGGTTAACCAAAGACCCTATTAGGTGGTTTCAATCTTTAAAGGGGGTGGAATGTCCATGGTACATCCATCAATGGGTAGGTGGCATGTGATATAGAGACGGGACTGAGTGGGGTCAGGGAAGGCACCAAGCCACATGTCATGGTAGGTAGCTATGATGAGGGAAGCCCACTCTTAGGTATATGAGTGTAGGAAGGAGAAAATCGTGGTGCATGAGTTACCTTGACCTTTGTTTTTCGACCCTTCATATGCCTTTTGCCTTTGATTGATTTTTCTTCCTAACTGCTCGGGGTTCCACGGGATGAGAGCATGATGTGTAGAATATGGCAGTAGATACTCCCTTTTAAG
>APFE031503319.1:0-11325 GCA_000404065.3 Pinus taeda | reverse complement strand
AATGACATCTGTCCAGAAAGAGGAAAACCTAACTACCTCTGGAGACAGTTGAGACTCCTACAAAAGGAGGTTGCTATGTCTGGTGAGGACCAAATAGCAACAGGAAAAAGAAAAAGATTGCTCTGAAAGCAAGAAGGAAATTGCTACGTCTAGTGAGGACCAGATAGCACTTGTTCGGAGGTGGAAGCCTCCCTAAAACCGCTATGTCTGGTAAGGACCAGATAGCGGGACTCTGTTAGTAACATAGGGTTTGCAGACAGTCAAAGTTTCTGCAAACGAGCTTGGGGGTTTAAGGTCGAAAAGAACCCTCCTAAGGTTGGGAGGAATACAAGCGTATTACGAGGTTTGCATTTTTCCAGGTATGGAATGATTGAGGACTTTGATATTTCATCATTATGTTTTAGTAATTAGAATAGAGATTTACTCGCTGTTATGAAACGGTATATGCTTTATCTTTTCGAGATAGTTATAGTGCGGAAAGAAAGCCTCCAGTACTATAAATCATAAACCAGAACAATCTCAGGAGAATAACTGAACCTGTACCAATACTAACAGATAAAGAATGACAATTCATCAACTGTAAAACACAGTAATTTACTCGTATTTACAGTAATGAAATAAAAATTAAATAATACACAAATGTTATATAACTATTCAACAAATCTAGTATACAGTATACCACCGAGGATATAAGCTCAACCAAAAGCATTCTTACTGTGGTTATAAGCAATGCGGAATAACTACACATTACAGTTCTTTATCTGTAAACTCATAAACAATTTCTTATCGCATGAAAATATCGGCGACCATACAAACTCAAGAACATGGACTAAAATCAAACATGTCTGAGGGCATGAACTCTCCCGCTCGTATCGGATATAAGTCCTCGTGGAGGAGGCAAACCCGTAGAGCAGGGCGAGGCCTCAGAATGGTCGGCACATTGTGAGCCCTATGCAGGCTATAACATCAACCATGCCAGATGACCAATTATCATTGCGAGAAAGACGTAGTATGGAGCAAGCTTGTCGACATAGACATACAGTCGAAGGCATTGTTATCCTTTAATACAAAATATGGAAAGAAATGAGTTGGTACACACCTGTGTAATTTAAATAAAACAGAGAATGTGCCATGTATCATGTATTAAGAATAGACTGAGGAAACATGAATCATATATCACATCTTAACTTAGCACAGGTAATATAATATTTCCATAAATGAGTACAAAGAAAACAACGACCCTCGACTTATATATCATATATGAAAATAGTTCATTCAACCTGCGGCAAATAAAGTTATACAATGTGCATAAAATTTTCAGGGGTAACCGTAGGGAAACCCTCGGCCCCAATGATAACATTCTCTGAGTATAACCAAAGACATGATGCCCAGAAGGGTTTTAAAAAAAAAAATCGCAGGGCTGCTCGAGCGGATCTCGATATGCTTCACAGTAATAGATTTACAAAAAAACATCAAAATCCGCCTGCATAAACGCCGAATGTGCTTCAGATAATCCCTTAAGCAGGATAAGGGTGAACCGCCTATCAAATAAACAAAAATTTAAAACGTATATGAGACATAACGATAGGAGGAGAGCACTCTGGCGATAATGCTCACCTGTAGGAGCAGATCAGCAAGCCTGGTTGTGACGCAAGAGCTAAGATCGAACCCTCCCTCTGAAAACCAAGAACCATATCAGTTAATAAATGATGGCGTGGAAAATAAAACACCTTGCGTGAAAATGGCATAAAAAAAAAGAGAATAGTAGTGAATAGGAGAACTTCACCTGCGAACCAGCATCCGGGTATGTTGAGTTGCATTGGAACCTGCCCATTGCATTGTTGCAGAAAGGTTCGATGGCACCGGCAGTCCTCAGAACATAGAGCAACCTCAGTCGAATAATCTAGAGGAAGAAAGAAAAGAACACATGATATACCCTTAATTCGAGGGATGCCACCTGGAGGTTTGAAGGTGGTTGATCCAGATCCTTTGGCTTCCACCATCGGATGGACAAGGGAACTACCGCCAAACCATAATGCAAAATGGGCCATAACTTGTGTATTTAAGACTGTGCCTCGGTCGGGTGGCCGAATTAATGAACCAGCCTGGAGCATAAACAGAGGTTGGTCACCTACGCACCAGGTGTAGCCGTGAAATTCCATCAAATCTCGGATATGGCCGGAAGGGACCAGGGAATGAGTCCGTCATCCTAAAATATCCATTTCACGAACTTGGAACGACGGCGGAAGCACCACGTATACAAAAATGAATTAAAGTGCGTTAAAGACCTTTAGTACCAAACTAAATCCCGAGATTGAACCGTACTCTCTCTTATATAATTCATGCAATGATCATATAGACTTAGGATAGGAAATAAACAAATATGATATTGGTGCGAGGTATCAACCATGCATATAATATATGTTGTTCCATTATGCAAATTATATGTTCATACGATTTAACGTTTGGAAATTAATATGGTGTTGTAACTATATATGAGTTGACAGTCGAGGTATAAGGTAAAGGCAATTAATAAAAAAAAAAAAAAAATTCTATTGTTTTATAATGACGGGAATATCACAATATTGTACATGTTCAATCATTTGAAATGTAGTAAAAATTTGTTGGAATTGTAAGTTTAAGTTGTGCACTCTACATAATCCAAGTGCTCAACCAGATTTTCAAGGCATTGATGCAATTTAAACAATGAAAAAATGTACACTGCCCTCTAAAAGAAATTAGATTAGCACATAAGGGATTATAATCCCTCTCCAGAGTTGATAGATTTTGGGTTAAAAATGAATCTATACTAGTGCATATTGAAACTATTTTATCATAGAGAATACTCTTTCCTATATTTCCCCCCCCTCCACACACACACAATACCACCCAACACCAACTATGTATTTATTTATACATTACTACCCAACACACACACACAACACAAACTTATATATAACTATTATATTTTACTTAATATTCTTATTTTAACTACACAAAATTCTACACTTAAGTTTAACAATATAACTCTCTTCAATTAAAGGAAAATTTAGTTTTACATCTTTCATAGTTTTTCAACAAATAATAATATTAATAGTTTAATTTTAAAGTCATAGCCAAGTTTGGAACCAAAATTGTTGTATGAGACGCTAGTTTATGGAAAAGCCCTTTATATTTGAATATTTATCTGTTTAAGAAAAAACACAGGTTCTTAAGAACTATTAGTTATTTTTTTATTCTCTATAAAAGTGTAATATACTTTATATATCTTATTAGATTTATGATTATAAATAAACAAATATTATATAACAATAGGCATATGACAATTATTATATAATGTAATCATTAATATGTTTTAATGATTAGCTATAGAACAATTATCACATGATATTTATTTATTGCATTATGATAATATAGCTAATAATATACGGTAGGCATACTATAGAAATTTTCCTCAAATTTGAGAAGATTGCGTGAAATTCTTGAGATTTTTTAAAATTGATAGGAAGAATGAGTCCTTTTGTAATATTTTCTCAATTAAAATGTGTTTATTATGATAGACATGCCTCATATTAAGATTCTATCCTCAAATTTGAAGGGTTTCCTAGATTTTCGAAAGTTTATCCACATAAAATGTGTTTAAGGAGGTTTTTCAAAATTGATTTCTGAGAAGGATATTTAAAATAGATTTGGTGTCACCCCTTATTGTTAAATTTGGAGAGGGTTCCTAGATTCCACATCAAATTTGAGGAAATTTACATTATAGTAACCTATTTTGGTTTGAGGAGGTTGCTCAAAATTGATTGTATACAACCTCCTTTAGTTTGAGAAGGTTATTGTTAAGAAATTTAGCTACTTAAATTCCATTATATTTAATTGTCAATCTATGGTCATAAACTTTTAAACACCAACATTGTTTGTGTGGATCTAGTACATAAATTATTCTCAAGCTATAAAATAACTTTTACAATCTAATGCTCCAAGGCATGCATTGGAAATAAAATGAACTATCGGACTGAAAATTAAAGGGATACAAAGATTTGTTGGATCGATGAGCTTATGTTTTCAAGACAACTTTGTGGACTCCAATCATATTCCATTGTTTGTCATAGAATGATTCTATGATTAATTAAGAAGCACTTTCATTCTTCAACCTTCAATGCCTAAATTTTGTAGGGGGGAATCCACACTTTTGCAATGAATAACGTATGAAAGTTCAAGAACTAGAATTACAGAGAATCAAAATATTAATCTACAAATAAATAGAAATACAAATTATCTAATTAGATCATCTAACTAAGAAATAAATGAATTCACAACACAAACCAGGTAGGGAGCCTTACCTACTGACTTGCACTACAAAAGAAAACTATAGCTGATATGAAATTGTGGAATTAGATCGCTACCTAACACTTGGCCAGTTTTAAATGGGCCTTTCAAAACAACAATTTAATACATCTGAACAAGTTATCCAAAAAGGACATCACACACATAATAATGCAACGTCAAATAGAAAGGCACTAATATTTTTAATAGAGTTCACCCCCCTTGGGCTACCTCTTTGGGCCCCACTCTAAAAGGCTAGGCTGCTCGTATTTCAATAATAAGAAGAGCTACATCAAAATTGTTGATACAATTGCAACTATTTCCACAGTATGGAAATTATCTCCTTTAGCAAGCTCTTGCAATTTCACTTGACATTCTACAAAGGCCTTGTCATTTATAGTAAAAACATAGAGTCTCTAACAATAACTCTAACCTCTACTGAAATCGAGAATTCGAGTTTCATCAATACATTAATTATTTACCTCATCTCCACTTGTCTAAGTGAGACACAATTCAGGAACAAAATTCTACGAACTTCACTGTTGCTACTAACAAGCAAGTACTGTCGTGTAATTTGGAACGTGTCAAAACCCCCATTTCGACTCTTCAAGTTTCCAAATCAGCTTTCAAATGCTTCCAGAGAGACAAAAACTAACTTGAAAACTTCATGTCTTTGAAATGGTTTCGAACTACTTCTTTACATATATTTTCACCGAGATGAACTATACACATAGGCACTATTGGTGACTATCAGAAAGGAGGCCTCTATCTCAGCTTTCGAATGCCCGTCTCCATTTGCAAAAATGCCCAAGGATGACCAAGATATGCTCAAATGAACATCACAGGCACCAATATGAATCTGTTCTGGAGCTCACTATTCAACTCCCCCTCTGCAGTGGTGCAATGGTAATCCTTTTATAATTCCTTGGCCAGGTTCCAGATTCGAACCTACCGAGCTATACATGGCAATTTGTTTTAATTAGGTGGACAAACCTATACTCGGTGCAATAACAAAATTACACTTAGCAATATAGTTATAACAACTACTAACTTTGGCGAAATTTGTTTTAGTATGGTCTAACCATATAATGCATATGGTTTACAAAGATTGGACTGAATACAATATCCTTCGCGCATTGATGTAATGTATTATCCTAAGGTTTATTCCTAATTCATATAGATTGGATTGGTGGCTTTTGTTACACTGATAATCCAAATTTTTTTCATATAACTTGGTGAAAGATTATATCATAACTCAGCTCCGATCGATGTGGCAGTCAAGTGTTATGGAAACACATGGCCATGTAAACTGCTTTCAGCGGTAACCCCGTGCCAAATAGTTGTACCTCGTTTTCCACGTGAGCTGGTTACTGGACCTACTCCTTACCTATTCATGATCATTCGATGGCATATCCCATGGCAATGTTGACTCAATACTCCATGTTCACAACTTCCGATGGGCATGGCAACAACTTGACGATTTTCTTTAATTGTGCTTGCATCTTCATGTCATGTGACACATCTCCGCATTGGATAACACTTGTTGTAACCACATACCCAACAGTCTATAGAACCAAAGATCCCTGGCATCTAACCCTGGTGGTCTCAATCTGCTCCTACATGTTAACTGGACCACATATTTTGTGCTCTCATCCTTGTCGTGTTGTATCACCAGGCAACATGGTTGCCACCTCTACATTGTATAGAAGCCATAGTTTTTGTTTTAATATATATTTTCCATTAGACTTTAACATATATGTTTGAAATATGGTTTAACACCATATCTTTGGCACTTTGTTGGCAAGTTGACTCACATCCTCCGATGGTCATGGCCATTAACTTTTCCACTGTGTGACTGGACCTTCGTTCCATGTGACTAGACTAGGATTCACCATGTATGAACCTGTTTATACTTTGTTATCATTCTTCACCATAGTTTATAATTTTTTTCCATATGTTTTGATTTACTCCGCCATATTGCGTATTTTCCATAGGTTCATTACATACCATAGATTCATTACATAATCTACCACCATGGTTTGATAACATAATTCTGTGTGCCCATCTTCCATATAGTTATATGATTTGTAAAACATATCTATCCCTTCCACCCACCATGGTTTTTACACATAGTTTGAACCTTAGGCATGTTTTAACATTAAAAAAATTGTGCACCTTTATTTTCATATATGGTATGTCATATGGTTTAGAAACCATAGGTTTGCAACTGCGCCATAAAATTATTGATGTACCCATGACTTATAATATGAATCTTTAACCAACCAAAACCCAAAATCTCACCATTCACCTGGATATATGCACTAAAGATGAACTTTGACCTGCTGACTTGACCATTTCCATCTGTCGAACTGCGTGAATGCCACATGGTCAGCAAGGCCCCTTTTGACCTGTTCACCACAAACTTCAACGACCATTTTCTCCCTCATACAAAGTCCAAATGTGAATCCGGAGATACCACCAGAATCAACGCGTTGAGCTCTTCGACTTGGCAATAATTTCGTGAGAAACTGGGATGTTAAAACTCTGCACATGTCAAGAACAATTTTTCTAACTAGGTCCATCTTGGACTTCAAACATATATCAAACTTCGACTTGACTTAACAAGATCCATTCTAGATCAATAGTCTATTTACTTCTATGGAATAAAACTTAGAATAACATCATTTATATTAAGAGAGGAATACACAAGTCCACATTACAATTTTAAAGATAATCTACATATACTTAGCATGGATCCACATATGCCTTGTCATCGAACTGTAATATACACCAACATATGGCCTTCATATTGGACCATTTGAACAATTTTTCAATACACAATTTGATTTCTTTCTTGACCAATCTTGTAATATTATAAACATCGAACTTTGACCTTTACTTATTATAGATGTTATATAGCATAGGGAGGGTGTATTGAACCATGAATACCTCATGAGTACACAAATACTTCTTAATTGTTTACATCCCAAAAGTAGAGTAGGATGTAATGCCATTGGAAAATATAGCCTTCACTAATGTGGGTAATTTCTTGTATTTGGCAAAAGATATTTTTATGGAATTGCATGCATGAAAATATCTATGCCATTTTCCAAAACCTTGAAATTGATTAACTATCCAACTGTGCTTGTGTTGTATGCAATTCCACCATGCATTTGACTAGAGCATTAATTGTAAGTCAATGCCTTTCTTGTTTAAACTAGGTGTTGTAGCGGCTAAAACCACCCTACAAAATTTTTCCTTAGCCTGTTTTGGAGCCTCCATACCAACCTTACACAAAAATTTGTCTTGCTTTGTCAAGTACTCAAGCTTTAGTTTTTTCCTTGCATAAAGGCAACCTATCGATCACAGTTGATCCATTCTCCTCACAGGCTACTCACCCGGACTTGGTCCAGCTACAGGTTGAGTAGCTTCCCCTTGAAAATTACACATTTCTTAAGGGCAACCATCCTACCCTCTAGGAATTACAAAATCCTCTCTGATAGCCTGTTGGGCTCCAAGATTGTGCAATCTTGCCAGCCAACCCTCCCAGCAGGATTTGCACAAATTTTCCCAGCAATAGGCTTTTTAGCCCAGGATTTGCACAAATATGGGTAGCAGTGAGCTGCTCTGCCCAGAAATTGCGCAAATCTCCTAGGTAGCCAGCCCAGCTCCCAGCCATAAATGTGTATTTTTCTCCAGCAGTCGAGTAGTCTCTTGCATGTGCAACTAAGTTGATTGGTTCCCTCCAAGACCGAGCAAAACAAACTTTCATGCATGGGCTACTTCTCCCGAGGCAGCATGCAAAGGCATCCCTTGTTTCAGGGATCTATGTTTAATAGTTGGAGGTTACATGCAAGGATAAATTTTGAAACCTCCCACCAAGTGTCTCTCCCCCTAGATTCGTGGGATATGCATCACAACCTCAATGTTATCCAAAATCATCAACCAGACATTGCAAAGCTCATTCCTCACATCAACCTTGTATCTCCGACATCCCACATCATATCTAGGAGCAGTCGACGAATTCAACTTAGTTTCTTTGGGGTAAGCCCACTTCCCACGCCTTGTGCTGCATTTCTGTCGCCTTTTGTATTTTATCTTGTGGGAGTACTCTTTCCTTGATTTCTTTGAGCACTTGCTATTGTTTACATGTATCCTAGCTTGTCCTATCTCTATTTTAGTTTTCGTTGCTATCTCACTGTTGTCACATGCATGAAATTATTTTGCATGGACGTTCGCCTAACCGGCGAGCTACCTCACCCACATGCATGTTAATCTGTTTATTGAATCTTTCATTTATGTTTTGTCAATCACTTTTACTATCACTAAGTGTCACCATGAATTCATTGACTTACTTGCTTTTAGTTTCCCATTGGTGAGTTGGGCCAACCTTGGCCCAGGCTCTTCCTTCATCGAGGCTGCATTGCACAATTTGGGAAAGGAAGGCTCACCTTCCTCTCCAGATTTGCACATTCCTGCCCAACATTGGCCTCCAGGACTATTTTGTGCATTTCTAGAGGACAACGACTACTTGGCCCAAGAATTTGCACAAATCGGTCCCTGGGCCAGCAGTCCTTCCTAGCTGGGATTGCCCAACAGTCAGTAGCTAGACTGGACTATGCATTGTGAAGTTCCAGAAGTTAGTTAGTCTCCCAACAACCCAAATGGTGCCTTGTGTAGTCTTGGCAGTCAGTCTCCCGACCTCCTGGTCAAAATTATGCAACCTTCATGATCATTCACCGAGGTATGATACAAGTCAGTTCTCGTGTTCATTTTGGTTTTCAACTAACAGATTTCTTGCCATGAGTGTTTCCATGTCTCCAAGTATTGCAAGTGTTCATCTGCCTCTCAATAGTACAGGTATAATGGTTTCTAGGAGAGCAAATATGAAGACACTGTTGAGATTTTCTGTTTGAAGTGAAATAGGCAGAAATCTCTGTAGGTGACAACAATAGGGATTCAGTTCCTAGATTAGCTCCAGGTTGTTGGGAGGGAGTTAATGCCTCCTATATTTGATGTGAGGGAGTTATGAGGTTGTTAGATTCTCTATTCTATATAATAGGCAACCATTCGGATGGTTTGCTAAGAGTGTGTGAGGATTTCTTGATGTAATCTCCAAATTTTTTGATTAATATATTCCTGATGCCTATGTTCGGTGGACGTAGCCCAGATTGGTTGGGTGAACCACGTTAAATACTGTGTTATGTGCTTGCTTCTGCTGTGTGTGTTTAATTTATTTGCTGTGCACCTGATCCAACAATTGGTATGAGAGCAATGTTGGAGGAGGGGTGCGGACTGAGCTGCTGGTGACTTTGCTGTGCGTGGTGAGGAGCAGCCGCTGAGGTGAATGCTGGTGCGTTTGCTGGGCAGCCCTGGCGTGGTGAGGAGCAGCACGCTGATATACCTGTACTCCACGCAGCGGAAGAGAGGATCGCCTGTTCGTTCGTTTGCTGGTTGGCACGCGTAGATCTGGAGCGAGTGCGTGGGCTGCGTAAAGGTCATTTGTTTTGGAGCCTGTTTTTTTAAAATATCTGGAGTGTGTTTCTTTTAAATATTGTTGTTCTGCGTTGTTTCAATAAACCCAGAAACGATACTGGTATTTTGTTCATGGGATTATAATAATTCAACTGTAGCAGCCTGCCGAAATATATTCTCCCACCATACGCTAGATTCAAATACAAATCCGCTGCTTTAAAACTTGGAATTGCACTGTTTATCCATTTGACAAATAATCAAAGGAAATTCGGTAATGATTTTAATGCCATTAACCAAACAAAGAGGAGTACGTACTTACTTTATTGCCATTAAACAAAAAAGGAGTACGTAAGTATTTGTTAAACAAAAATAGGAGTTATAAGGGATATTGAAGGTTTGTTTTAAAAAGGATGTATATTATTTTTGTTTGAGAAGTGCATATGAAAAAGGGCAGTTTTTAAATAAGTGCAAAGGGCCCTGTTTTAAATAAGTGCAAAGTGCAGTTTTTTAAATAAGTGCAAAGGGCAGTTTTTTTTTTGTAAAGGCATAGGCAGTTTTTTGTTTAAAACAAAGGCATAGGCAATTTTTTAAATTGTTGGTTGGATATTTGGAGATTACTGTGTTTTTTTGCTGATACAAGATGGCCAAAACACAAAGTGCCCGTTTCGAAATTGAGAAATTTAATGGCAAGAATAATTTTGAGATCTGGAAGGTGAAGATGCACGATCTGATGGTTCAACAAGGTGTGGCGAAAGCACTGTTGGGGAAAAACAAAAGACCTGCTTCCATGACAGAGGATGAATGGGATGAGATGGATGATAGAGCTCTGAGCAGAATTCGATTATGTCTGGCAGACGATGTTCTGTTCAACATTGTGTCAGAGAAAACCGCCGCAGGCCTATGGTCGAAGCTTGAGAAGCTCTACATGACGAAATCTTTGACAAATCGAATTCTCCTGAAACGACAGCTTTACAGTTTTCGGATGAAAGAAGGTACCTCAATTGTTGATCACCTGAATGTTTTTAATACCTTGTTGGTGCAATTAAACAGTCTAGATGTAAAATTTGATTCAGAGGATAAGGAAATAACTCTATTATGTTCTTTGCCTGAATCCTGGGATCATTTTGTTACTTCCATAAGTTTTAGTACATCAGATATTCTTGAGTTTGACGATGTTGTTGGAGCCTTGTTGGCTGAGGAGACGAGGAAGAGGTCAAATGCAGACACCTCGACATCAGAGGTAATGATGGCCAAAGGTCGCTCACGAGAGAGACACTCCGGTGGAAAGCATAGCGACTCTCGTTCGAAGTCCAAAGGAAAGAAGCCCAAGGCAAAGTGCTGGCATTGTGGCAAGGCTAGACATCTGAAAAAGGATTGTTGGAAGCGAAAGCAGGTTGATAAAGAGGGCTCTTCGACAGAAAAGAAGGAAGCCAATACCATAGATATAGGTTCAGTTTCAGGTATGAGTGATGAGGTATTGTCTGTTAATGCTTCAAAACATGATCAACATTGGTTGTTAGATTC
>APFE031503318.1:28907-77931 GCA_000404065.3 Pinus taeda | reverse complement strand
GTGCATTAAGGTCCTCCTTTGATATATCTCCTCTTTTCTGTAGAAATTCTGACTGTAGATTATCCCGATAACACAATATAACCAAAGAAAAATACTATAATATACTTCTGCTATCAATTTTTGGAAGCTTAAAGATCGAGTAATGGAAGTTGCATTGAACAGAAGTGGAAGTTGCAGCTGAGCCAAGGTTGAAAATCCCTCCTAATGTGCTCTTCCGATCTGATGGACTCCCTTCCCAATCTGCATCAGTGAAGCCCTGTAGCTTCACTCCCTCTGTCTGTCTGTACCATAATCCATACTGAGATGTGCCTCTGAGGTATCTCAATATATGCTTTGCTGCCTTCCAATACATCTTGGTAGGCTGAACCATGGCTTGACTCAGTTGGTTCATGGCATAGCACAAATATAGTCGTGTGTTCACTAAGTACATCAGTGAACCCACAAGCTGCCTGTACACAGTAGCCTCTACTACTTCTCCTGAAGTAGCATCCTCCTTCCTCTAGTTACTAGCTAGAGGAGTCTGCATGGGCTTGCACTTCTTCATGTGGAATCTCCTAAGTATCTTGTTGGCATACTTGCCTTGAGACACAAACAACTCCCCATCCTTCTGCCACACTTCCACACCAAGGAAGTAATTGTCTTTCATCTCGAATTCCCTTGCAAGGTCCTCCTTGCAAGACACGATCAACCGATCATCACCAGTCAATATAAGATCATCAAAATAAAGAACAATGATCAACAACTTACCTTCCACCACGATGTTGTATAGGTTTGCATTCGCTTCACTCTTTATGAAGCCCAACCCGGTGAAGTAGTTGTCTATCCTGTTTTACCAAGCAAGAGGTGCTTGCTTCAGCCCATACAATGCTCTCTTAAGTCAACACACATGCGACTCATGATCGAAGGTCTCAAAACCTTTTGGATGCTCTATGTACACCTCTTCCTCAATCTTGCCATTGAGGAATGTTGTCTTCACATCCAGCTGATGGATCTTCCAACCCATCGGTGCTAATAGTGAAAACATCTATCTGATAGATGAGTACCTTGTGATAGGAGCACAAGTCTCATCATGGTCAATCCCCTCGACCTATGATAAGCCACGGGCAAAAAAAATTGCCTTATGATTCTCCACACTATAAACAATAGCTTGCTTTACCTTGTAAAGCCAACAGGAACTCACAACTGACTTGTTCTTCGGTCTTGGAACCACATCCCAAACATTGTTATGAACTATGGAGTCATACTCCTCCACCATATCATCAACCAAAATCAGCTATTGTATTGATTCCTCAAAGGAATATGGCTTGGTCTCAACACATTCCCCAACAAGGGCCATGTATCCAGTGTACCTCTCAGGTGACCTCCTCTGTCTGTGCTGAAAATATGGTACTCCCACATTCTCTCGCGCATCCTCCAATAATCTGTCAGCTTCTCTTGTGTGTTTCTTTCCATCTCTGGAAGACTCTGCTTGTGTGGATGTCTCCACTCCTAGAACCTCTACATGCAGTTGCTCCACATCAGTCTGAGGCTCCTCCTCCTTAGGAACCAACAGTTCCTCCACAGCCTGTAGTTAGATCTCCCTCTCAAGGGAAACTTGCATGGCCTTCTACTCATTAAACTTGAGATCTCTACGAACGACTCTCCTCCATCTGGTAGACAAGTACACCTGATAGTTTTCAGGTGTATCAGTGTACCCCACAAGTATCCCCAACTCTTCTATCAGCTCAAGCTTCTTCCATGCATCCTTGTCACATAGAAATATACTGATGAGCCAAAGATCTTGAAGTGACCCACATTTGGTCTCTTACCAGAGAAAGCTTCCTCTGGTGTCTTCATCCCAAGTATGCGATGCAGGCTTCTATTCTATATATAGACCGCTGTGTTGTATGCCTCAGCCCACAAGTGAAGTGGTAGCCCTTGGTCATGCAGCATCGCCCATGCTGCCCCTACAATAGTTATGTTCTTCCTCTCGGACACCCCATTTTGTTGTGGGTTATGAGGTGTTGTCAACTCTCGTTTAATTCCTTCCACTACAAAGAAGTCCTTAAACTCTTGACAGACATATTCTCCACTGTTGTTGCTTCTTAAGGCCTTTATCTTCTTCCCTGACTCCTTCTCGACCAAAGCTTTGAAGTCACAAAACTTTGTGAAGGTTTGGTCCTTCTTCTGCATGAAATAAATCCAACATTTATGAGAAAAATCATTAATGAAAATCACATAACACCTTTGCTTCACTGTGGATGCTGTAGAGAATGGTCCACACAAATCAGTATGAAATTGCTCTAAGATAGCCTCTGCTCGACTATCTCGATTATGAAAGGAAGATTTTGTGTACTTTGCCAAGGTACAACCTTTTCATGTGTCAACTTTCTCAAATTTACCATTGGGAAGTCCTATAGATATCTACTGCATTATCTTCAAAGCCCCATGATTCAAATGGGCCAACCGCTATTGCCACAACTTGCCAATATCTTGGCTTTGCACCAATTCTGCTTTTGTACTCAATGCTTCATAATCATTTACCTCTAGTTTATAAATATTCTTCACCTGAATCCCAATCCTCTTGGTCTCACCCGTGGCTATGTGTCTTAGAAACGCTTTTCCTTTACTAAAGACACCATTGTAGCCTCTGTCTTCGAACATCACAACTGATACCAAGTTCTTCTTCAGTCCAGGCACATACATCACATTTGTCAAGTTGAGAGGAGCTCCATGCTCCCTCTGATAAGCAACCATGCCCATTCATGAAAGACTATACCTTCCATCGTCACCCATATCTATGCGCATATTGAGGTCTTTCTCCTCCAACGCACTGAATAAATTTTTATCACCATTCATGTGGAATGAGGCTCCACTATAAATATACCAGACACAACCCATCATCGATGACACCATGCATGCGATGAGGGTAAGGTCCATTTGGAACTGAGAGGCTAATGCCTCACCTTCTGATCCTTTTGAGGATCCCTTCTTAGACTTCTTTGATGGGAAATTAGTCACATAATGTCCCATCTCGTGACAATTAAAGCATATCACTTTAGACTTATCAACCTTCTTCCCTCCATGAGAAGAATTCAATTTGGAATGGGATGCCTTCCCCTTCCCTTTCCCTGCCTTACTTGCTAATGTCAGATTTCCTTCATCGTCATTCTTGGATGAAGAACCATCTCATGTGCTCCAACTGATCTCCTCGTGCATGAGATCCAACCATAGTCATTCCCAATCCGACAGTTTCTCCCTTCCATTCATAGAGTCCTGGTAGCTATTCCATCTCTTTGGAAGGCCAAGGAGAGTGAGGCTCACCATATCATCATCAACAGTAGTTATTCCCACACTGCTAAGCTCATCTCTATAGGTTGTGAGCTTATTCAGATATGTGGAAATAGTATCACCCTTCTCCATCTTGATTCTTCGAAGCTTATCCTTGAGCGCCAATTTCCTCTAGTCGCTATTGTTCTAGTAGTGGTCCTTCAATGTCTTCGACATTGAAAATGGAGTATTCTTCCAATGGAGACTCGAGACAATATGGTCTCAAACTCCCTCAAGGATGATCCCTCTCGCCTTCGCCACACACTTCTTCCACCCAACCAACTCTTGTGCATTAGTTGAAGTTGGCTTTTGGATTTCTTGATCAATGAATTCCTTCAAGCCATTGTCTTCTAATACATCCTCCATGCGATCTTTCCATGATATGTAATTCGAGCTACCTTCCAAGGCATACTCGAGTCTTAAGCCATTGAATGTCATTGGTCAACCTTAAAGTATGATAGGAATTCAATTTTGCACCTGCAACCCCGAACTTCAAACTTTGAATTCTCTTCTCCATATATTGTTCACATCTCTGATACTATGTAGAAATTCTAACTTTAGATTAACCAGATAATGCAATATAACCAAAGCAAAATACTATAATCTACTTCTACTATCAATTTATGGAAGCTTAAAGATCGAGCTGAACAATATAACCAGAAGAAGAAGAATCATTGCACAATACACAAAAGAATACTTCGGGGAAAGCCTCAGCTAACAAACCCACTATCTGTATTATCATACAAAGTGGAAATACATAAGAATTATACAAAGCCTTATCTCTCACAGCTAGCCAGCTCTCAGTACAATCCTCATAGATGCTCACAGGAAAACTTGGATTCTCACAAAACCTTCTCCTCTTCCCTCCAAGCTCCTATTTCCTTACACAGTTTCTCCTTGGTGATCCTCATGTTACCAAGTGGAACATTGATCTCACACACTGCTCTAACACACTATTAGAACTATGTAATCCTCAAGGAATGATTCCTTCTGCATGCATGAGTTTTCTTTATAGGAAAACACATGCAACTGATAGTACACTATCCTTGACATTTAGTTCAACTGGATCTTTCTCAGAATAGACATGCATGAGTTACTAATGAGGGAATCTTCAATTATCTGGAGTACACTGGTTGAGTGCATGCATGCCTCAACTGAATAATAACTCACAATTAGTTCCTCAAACAGTTTGGAACTAATTTAACTGGACATAACTCAGTAAATTGGGCTAACTAATTATAACTCAAATATAACTCAATCTTATCTCCTTAATTAAGGGATAATCTCCTTAATTTAAGGGATAACTGTTGCATGACTTCAGAGAGACTTCTAACTTGAATTTCTCTAACTAATTAATCCATAATGAATGAATTAATTATTTTCAAGCAACTGGTGAGACTAAATTCGAATTTTAATTCACAATTTAAATTCAAGGACAAATTAAAATTGGAATATTCTTGTTGTCACATTTCAACATTTTCAACCTCGTCCCATTATCCATGATATAGATCTAGGAATTGATAGTACATTAAGGCTTGTAGTCCTTAGCGGTAGGCTTCGTTGTGATTGACAATGGGTTTACCTCATTGACTCTTGATTGGTTGAGTCCATGAGTCTTATATGTCTGTTTAATTATTCAGATTCAATAGATTGTGTGAGGCACCTAGGGGTTCATTTACATCATTGGTGGGTCCCCTTGTGTATATTAATGATATACCTACAAGAACGATAATGAGATAAGTTCTATCATGCTCGACATCAGCTCATTTATTTGCACAACATCGATTTGTCGCATGGTAGTTAAGATGAAGGTCTTGGGTTTTGGGACATTTCACTCTCACATGACACCACTCCCAAGCTTGATTAGATTTTGTATCATATCATGTATTTTGAAGACTACTCTAGGAAACATCTCTTCTATGTGTCGATTGTCGACCTATTGATATATCTTTCGACATAGATCCAAAAAGTATCTATTGGTGGTCATGATAGATTTATTTATTGCATGGATCCACAATGTATAGCTTTGAAAACCATGTTCAATTATTCATTATGCCAAGAATGGGTATCCTTGACTCACGAAGATTTATTTATGATCAAGGCTTAGTTGTTAGGGTTGCTCCAATTTGGTTGGATTGATTTGTGACTTCTTCCTTGTATTTTGATACTTGGTTGTAATGCATTTTGTCCATCAATTTCCTGTTTGACCACATGCATCAATGGGGTATCTTTTATAATCCTATTTGCCAATTTATTATGCTAGGAGAGACCATAGCTCAACTCACATTAGTTGTAGAAAAAATGCATCCCCTTTCACATTTGTTTTGCTCATGTACTTCTCACAAGTACGTTATTATATATTATGGGGATGAAATTACATAATTGAGTAATTTCTCATAATTTTTTTATCACAATCTCATAAATATGAAATAATAACGATTTTAGAATAGTGAAAGACCTTAATTAAGAAGAAAGTTCATATTCAAGTGGGAAAATCCCATAATTGAGCATGAAACTTGTAATTGTTTGGTTCACATGCCATCAAGGCTAACTTCTCTTGACCATAAGTGTTTAGATACATCCTCTGAGATCTAGGAAATGCTTGTATAAAAAGACCTTCTCAAGCATGAAAGAAGAGAAAAAAGTAATGGAATTGCCTTGCTATGTTGGAAAATTGCCACAATAGGTCCTTCCATGCCTCCTAAATGAGCCCAATTTATGAGTGAGTCAAGGAAAGAGGAAGTCCAAGGGATCAAAGAAGCACACCTAACACCAAAAGTATAATATTATTGTTGTACTTTTGATTTATATGAAATAATTTTTTTTTTTTTTTACTTTTAATCATGATGTTTCTATTATGCTTTTTTTTTGTAAGCTGGGGCGGGACTCTCCGATTTACATGTCCATTATGTACCCCTCTACGGGGGAAGGGTAGCCCAAGAATTGAACCCAAGACTTCCGGTTCGGTGAGACTTCATTTCCACGGCCCTTGCCGCTTGAGCTACCCCATGTGGACTGATGTTTCTATTATGCTTAAATCATATTATATACTAATTTTCTTTTCTTAGAGGAAATCCATTGTCCTTGTATATTTATAAATGTGTGTAAGTGATTGGATTTATTCTATAAAATGTTTAATATATAGGATTTAATATACAGGGGTTCATAATATTAGATTTAATATTATGGTTTATAACCTTGGGTTTAATGTTAGGGTTTAAAAGATTAGTTTTATAATATATAGTACTTAATAGCCATGTTTATAATATTAGGTTTATTATATAAATTATTATATTAGATCTATAATTTGGGTTATAAATATTTTGATTATATACAAGTTTGATATTGAATTTATAATATAAGATTTAATATAGGTTACAATATTATGTTTTATATATTAATGTTTTTAATATAAAATTTATAATCTTAAAATTGGATGTTTTAAAACTTATTTAGTGAATACTTAATTATTTTTCTTACATTTAAACGTTATATTAAATAGTGTACTAAAACTTAATATAATTTATTATTAATATTAATATATTATAATATCTTATAATAATAGTAACCCACGGTTTTTTGGATTCACTATGATGGATGCACTCTTAAGTCACTCTTGGCAATTGGTCACTGATTCAATCCCGTACTGCTTACCTACAACCAAATATTTATATATGTATATATATATATATGAAATAATAGTAATATAAATATATATTAATATTAATATTAAAATAATACTATATATATATTTATTATTATTGTATAATATATGCAATATCAATAATCTTTATTAATCAATTAATGCAATTTTGCTAATATTGTAATAAAATATTCCAATTCAAGTCATATGTAATGTATACAAACTAGGTGATTCCACAGCCTAGGTTAATTCAGTGGGCAAGGGTTAAAGAGCCTGCCATAGGGCATTAAATGCCGCTTAGCTGCAAGCTAGATAGCCCGATAATGCGCCCCTGGTGACTAGATAAATAAAAAATAAGAGTGTGTGTTCGGACTATCAAGGTTGCAGCTAAATAGACAGTTAATGCCCTATAACAAACTCGTTAGCCCTTCCCGTATATCCACCGGCTTTTAATTATTTATCTGCTGCGTAGCCTATTTATTACTCTCTGAACGGTTGTTTCGATTAGTTTATAACAGTTGACTACATATTGAATATGTACGATTTTATCAGTCAACAGTCTTGTGCAGACGAAGTTTGTTTTACTGAAATTTCTCAGATAACCTCTGACGAGGTTTTATTGGTGAAATTGCGTATCTTTGTAGTTTGTACTCGTATTTTTCTTTCTCCACTCCTTAATTTCTTCCCCTTCACTTCTCTTATCTTTCTTAGTCATGCGTCTGTTCGATAATGTCACGTCATTTTATAAACTGGAATACAATCATATTATTAAAGGCGGCCAGCCATATAACTAACCATCCATTTTCGTTAATACACTGATCTGACATAATAAAGTAGAAAAACTATTTGACTGAGCAGTGAAGATACAGGAAGAAATCTTCAGATGTAGGCCCACAGTCCAAACAGAACACTTCAACTCATAGATTCAACACACACAACGGGATCAGATGTAATGGATATGGCTAATAATTGTTTATGTGTCTCCACGCCAATACTGGTTGGCCAACATACAAGAAAATATGACATAGTCGACTAGGTTTGGAATTGACATAGTCAACTATCTGCCCACTTCCCAACTAATATACATTTGCAACTCTCCCGAAAATATAGATCTACAACGCGCAAAAAATATCGACCTGCAACTGAAAATAAAACTTTTTATAATTTCTGCTTTATAGCCAAATTACTCTTGGCGAAAGATCAAATGATCAGGATACTAAATTTCTTTGAAAAAGACATAAATATGATATAAATATCAGAGGCAGCAATTATTAACTATAATTGAAACAGAAATTACAGTATACATAAGGCTTACGCCCAACACTAGACAATTCAGATCTATACCGATATATACCGTACATTTTAAGAATGAAAATTCTGGAATGTCAATAAACGTTCTGTGAAGAAGATAAGAAGCACACATCATTATTTTGTTTCATCACACTGGCAAAATAAAATTTGTCTACGAACACATTACATTTGAATGCCAAAGCTCGTTTCAACAGGCGAGCAACTGACAAAGACTTTGACATCTCGATCCCGACAATGACCATACCTATGGAACTGTTGCTGAAAACACATCGAAATTGAAATAGAAAACTTAGATATTGGCGTTGCCTGGTATGCGATAGTTGTAAAAAAAAGAATTTGTAGACGAAGTCTTTTATTTTCATCCTTTGCTAGATTAAAATTCGGATGATTTTGAAGGTGAGTTTTGAAGAAAACCAGTACAAGCTGTTCAACAAAACCGGTGGCCTGACCCTTTACGGTTATTGTCAACGCTAAAAATATGGCGACAGGCCCGCTAAGTGACCAGCTGCTGTGGTCAGAGCTACGTTTGAGCAAGGAGAATAAATAACGGACACGTTGCGGTCACAATTCTTCTGGCAAGGCTGCATCAATTTTCTGCAAATTCTATAATTTGACGGGCAGGAGAGGGTTGTTTAGAGCTCGAAAAATTAACCTTTAACTGACCTTTGGATTTTGGGATATTTTCAGTTTTTTATTCTCCTGATCGGGGAATCTATAACTGGGTGGTTCTTGTACTTGCGTGACAATTTTGAACCTGTATCATTTTTTCCAGAAGAAAAATCAAATTTTTGTATTGATGTATAAACATTTACATATTTTCGATTTATAAGGTAAACCGTGAGCTCGATTTATAAGGTAAACAGTGAGCTGGAAACTTATGGCTCAAGTCAATGCACAACAGCAAGCAAGTCAATTTTGAACCTGTATTATGCACCACAGCACGAACACCTTAACAGTTCGCTGGCCAACAAGCTTCGCTGGTCAACCCGCCGCAACCTTGGAAATATATTTTCTAAATTTACAAAGAGTATTTTATTTTCATGCTTTTTCATGCTTTCCAATTAATTTAGTTGGTTGCAATTCTCTAATTCACATATAAAAATTCAATTTAATTTTAACAAAAATATTTATTTTTATTTTTTTATATTAATTATAATAAGAATAAATAATTTAAAATATCTTTAGTTTCAAAATTTTGTTGTAAACACTGACTTTCCTAGTCTTTTAGGTTGTCAAAATGAGTTTAGAGAAGCTTCTCGTTTTTTTAGTTAGAGAGACCAAAGTTTGGTCTCAATTGACGTTAACCATCATCATCATCATAAAATATTAATTTTAAATTAAATTTATTTATATTAATAAAATAATTATTATTCATCCAAATTCATTTTTCTACTAATAATATTAAATAATATTAAATATGTTCTTATAAATATATTTTAATTAATATATATTAATTTAATAATATTAATATAAAGTTAATTCATATTATAAATATTATAATTTATAAAATTAACTTTATATTAATATTATTAACTTTATATTAATATTCTTGAGTGAAAGATCAGGATAAAGTGACGGCTTTTTCGAGCGGAGAACGAAATACTGAAACCCTAGTGCGGCCGCCATGGCTTCCCTGTTCTCCACTAATGCAGGCCTGCGACAGGAAATCGAGGAGCAGCGGTGGTGGCTGTCGTTATCGCCAGATCATCATTGCACAGTCCAGCACGAGGATGAAAAGCAGAAAATCGGTAAACTCTGCGAGTTGAATCGGAAACGGAGTCGTGTTGCTTATGACCTGGCTCAGCCCAAATTAGAGTCAGGCGAGATACACCCAGAAATGTACAGTTATCTCCGTAAAGACGTAATCGCGCGGATACATGAGCTAAGAAAATCGGGGTTAATGACATTGCAGGGGTTTCATTTGGAAATGAAGAATCCATTTCAGGTTGACTTCAGGACCGCCCAGCTTCAGCGCCCAGACAGCAGAACTGTCCATCTTCAGCGCCCAGGCAGTGAGGAAGAGTGTGTAACCTCCATTCCTCATTCAGGTAGCCGAGATCTTATTCTTCCCCAGCAAGAGAGTTTTCAGATTCAAATAATTCTTTTGACAGGCAAAACCCTGCTCCTTGGGGTCCAGCCGACTTTCACAGTGCACCATCTCTCAAGGATTCTCGAACAGAGATTGGGGATTCCCTCCTCCCTTCTAGAGCTCCTCTTTGCTGGTAAGCAGCTTGATATCAATCTGCCTCTTTCCTTTTACAATATTGAACGGAATGCCACAATGATCCTATCTCTTCGTTTAAGGGGAGGTGCAGTTGGGCAATCCTCTGCTTCCAAAGGTTTTTCCTACAAAGATGCAATACATGCACAGCCTACCAAGAAGTCTACCCAATCTGCCGAGGCCCGCAAACCTTTTTTGGTGGACAAAATGGAGGAAACCCCTGCCATTGAAATCTCTCATCCATCTTTAGATGATCAATACCAGACTTTTGCAGAAACAACGCTCATTTGCAGATTTAATGGCCTATGGCCCCGCACTGCAGATCTATACCAGTGGATCCTTTCTAATTGGACCAACAACTGCAAAGTCTTCTTCTGCTCGAAAGGCTTCTTTATTGTAACCTTTTCCTTCAACGAAGATTACCAGAAAGCCTCAACGGGGGGCCCCTGGTTCTGGGGATCAGCTGGACTTTTCCTCTCCCCCTGGTTCCCAGACTTTGACCCCTCCACTGCAGTCATCTCCAAGCTTCCTATCTGGGTCAGGCTTCCAAATCTCCTTGCGCATCTATGGCATTTTGTTGTCTTTCAAGGAATCGGAGACACCCTAGGCCGTTTCCTGGCAACAGATACCTCAAGGGGGGAGAAAGGAATATACACCTATGGCAGAATATGCGCAGAAATAGACATCAGTAAAGGGCTGCCAGATCAGATCATCCTCAAAGTCGGGGACTTCCATTGGACACAAACTTTGGACTACGAGAATACAGCCTTCAAGTGTCACCATTGCCATCAGACAGGGCATCTGCAGAACACATGTGCAGCGTTCCTCGACAAAAAGAAGAATATCCCTCGCAAATTCAAATCCAAGAGTTGGAAACCTTGTGATAGGCCCCCTATGGATGACATAGAGGCTTTCAGCTCAGATGAGGAGGACCTTGATGTGGACGCGGAGATTTTGGAGCATCCGAAGGACTCGCCCTCTGCCCCTGCCATGGATCCTTCTGCACCTCTGTTCTCACAGAAGTGCTCTCATGAGTCTTCGCCTTCTAATTCAGACAAGGAGTCTTAGCCTTTAGCGCAAAACAGTGTGCAAGTAGTTCCGATCCAGCCAGATCAAAACGGTTGGGTCAAAGGCAATAAAAAGAAAGGAAAAAAATGTAGATTGGATGATTCTGCCCATGCTGGGTAGACGCCCTAGTCTAGCTCGTTTCTTTCTACCCTCTCAGTTTTCTTTTGCTCGCGCCATGGTTGTTTTTGGGACCGAGGTTGATATCGTATCATTTCTGGCTCCCTTGCTCCTCAGCTTAGCCTCTTTGCAAGCTCTGATAGTACCATATTTCTTTTCATAATAGATTTAGTCCAATTCACAAAAAAAAAATATATTCTTGAGTGAAAGAGTTCTGAGGCTCGGTGAAAGAGTTAAAAACGTACTCTATATATTCTTCGCATATATTCTTCGGTGAAAGAGTTCCGAGGCTCGGTGAAAGAGTTAAACACGTACTCTATATATACTTCAGTGAAAGAGTTATAAGGTTAGGTGAAAAAGTTAAACGCGCTCTTTATATATTTTTTGCATATATTCTTCGACGAAAGAGTTAAAAACGTACTCTATATATTCTTCGCATATATTCTTTGGTGAAAGAGTTCTGAGGCTCGGTGAAAGAGTTAAACACGTACTCTATATATACTTCGGTGAAAGAGTTATAAGGTTAGGTGAAAAAGTTAAACACGCTCTTTATATATTCTTCGCATATATTCTTTGGTGAAAGAGTTCTGAGGCTTGATGAAAGAGTTAAAAACGTACTCTATATATTCTTCAGTCTGCAAGCTGTGGTTGGCACCGGCGATCTGTAGTCAGGTTTGCTGATATCAAGTGCACACATTCCTTATCTTTGTCTTTTTCTAATACATATTTGCTCATATAATTTCAAATATGAATATTTCACCAAAGTTACCAAAGATTACCAAGGGCAGACTTAGCACAGTTACTCTACAAGGCCTTTATGAGTATATAAAGTCTTTAGAGAAACATAGAGAAGAAAGAGAAGCCAAGCGACAAAAAGAGTTAGAAGCCATGCTAGAAAATAAATTTGCATCTCTTGAAGACATGATCCAAAAACAAATAGAAAATAAAATAGAACTACAGGAGAATAAAATGGAGGCAATGGAGACTAGATTGCAGGTTATAGAAAAACAAAACCAAGATGCTAACCAACCTTCCCAGCAAGGAGATATTGATACTTTAGAGAGTATTAAAATGAAAGACATGATTAAAGAACTAGAAGAAAAAGTTAATAGCCGCCTCACCCTAAATAATGTGGTAAATAAGTTAGATATCAAACCAATTAAAGTTGAAATGAAAAAATTAATAGAATTAGACCACAAACGTAACAAAAGGGCCTTGAAACTTATAATGTTCGGTTTAAAAGAGGAAGTAGATGAGGATACTTTAGCCTTAGCCCAGACAGAATTACATAATAGATTAGAAATTGAAACAATGTGTCTCATAGAAGCAACAAGGTTGGGGAAATTAACTGAGAATAAAGGAAGACTAATCCGCATAAAGATGAGCTCCACTGATCATAAGTATGACATACTTAGTAAAACCACAAGTCTAAAAGGAATCAGAATATTCATAAATGAAGATCTCATTCCAAAGGATCAAGCAGAATTAAGAAAGGAGGTTGAAAAGGTAACAGAAGCTAGAAAGGAAGGAAAATGGGCAATAATTAGAAATAGAAAAGCCTTTATTTGAGATAGAAACCAAAAAGATAGTAATCAATAGCAATTAAACATGCTCCAAATCCTTTCTTGGAACTGTCGGGGCTTCCCATGGAACAAAGGCCCCAAGCTAAGTTAGATTTCAAATGATGTTGATATTATTTTGCTTGTTGAAACTTGGGAGCACGAAGAATCGAAGGTCCCTAACATAGATGGCTTTACGCTATGGTCTACCTGGAACAAGCGATCCTCCTGTAGAGGCATTGGGGGAATAGCTTGTTACATTAAGAAGAACATCTGCCCCCATGCTAGGACTTATAAAAGTGACCCTCACAACCAATATAGTTGAATAGAGATCAGTGACATTAATAAGAAAAAGTCTTGCATAGCAATATGTTATTCCCCCCCATCAATTCTACCTTCTATAAGAAGAAGAATCTAGATAAAACTAACCCTTACAATGGTTTAGAGAATGATATTTCTAGCCTAAGGATGATGGTAATATCCTTTTAATAGGTGACCTTAATGCTAGAACTTCAAACAACCAAGCTATTATTTTAAGCAATTGTTCCAACCCTAATCCTCTTACCCTACTCGGGCTAGTAGGTACATAAGGATCTCTGAAGACCTCGGGGGAAATTTGTTTGGGTCGAAGCTAGTCAAGCTCTATAGTACTCAGGATCTCATAATTTGCAATGGTCTAAAGAAGTGGCCCAATTCCAGCAAGATGACCTGCATCCATGGACTTGGTAGCAGCGTGGTAGACTACGTTATTTCCGATCTCCCATTATATAATGAAATAATAAATTTTGACATCTTAAACGACCACGAACTTGACTCTGATCATAGGCCTTTACTTATAACTCTAAATTTTGTCATTTATAGAGTTCCCACATAAAATAATACTTACAGCCAAAAGAACTTAATATTTGATAGAAATAAAAATGATCTCTTTCTAAATGAATTAAAAACTAATTTGCTTCCTTTACCTAGTGTAGACAACATAGAAGACCTCTCTCATAATTTTACTACAACCCTATCATATTCTATTAACAAGTTCTCAATTGAAGTTTCAAATAATAAAAGAAATAGCAAAACCAATCCATGGTATGCCAAAGATTGTAAAAGTGCGAGGAGATCAATTAAGGAAGTTGTTGATGAATCTCTTAAAATGGACAAGATGAAAATATACAAAGCCCTAACTAAAAGGAAAAAGAGGTGGTACATTCATCAAAGGTAGGAGAATCTCTTACACCTCTCTAAGGTAGCTCGTAAGAAATTTTCAAGGCAGATTCTGACTAGGAAGACTAAAGATAATAATAAAATTGCTCTTCACGACTGGAATTCCTATCTTAAAAAGCTTTATGAATCTCCAAATGTCATGGATAATTTGGAAACCCTACTCACAACGAAAGAATTTTTCTCTCTAGAAGACATTAAGTTTGGGGTTAATTGCCTTGCTAATGGGAAAACTAAGGACATTGAAGGTTACCAAGTAGAAATCATAAAAATTGGAGGTCTTGTCCTCATCCCCAACATCCACAAGCTTTTCAATCAAGTAGTCAAGCAAGGGTTCCCTAAAACTTGGTCTGAGAGCCTCATTATCCCTATTTTTAAAAGTGGGGACACAAATAACCCCTCTAATTATCGGACAATTATGATCATCCTTGTCTTAGCCAAGTTATATGGTAGTATTTTGGAAAAGAAGTTAAGCATATGGCTTGAAAGTGAAGGTAAGCAGGCTAAAGGCCAAGCAGGTTTTAGAAGACATCACTCAAAAACAGACCACCTTGTTACACTTAGGATCATTGCAGAGGAATTTCATAATGATAAATCCAATTTATTTTGTTGCTTTGTGGACTTTAGAAAGGCTTTCGATACAGTTCCTAGATACAACCTTTGGAATAGATTAGAAGAGCTAAAGGTTCCTCTCGAGTTGATAGCTACCGCTATAAGGTTATATGAAAATGTAATTGCCAAGCTAAAGAGCAATTAGGGTGGTCGAAAGATATTAAGTGTAACATCAGAGTTAAACAAGGTTGCCCCCTCTCCCCTACCTTATTTGGCATTTACATCGATAAGCTTGAAGGCTATTTAGAGGAAGCAGGATGTGATGGCATGATCTTAGCTGGGATAGTTGTCATCCTTCTTCTCTATGCTGAAAATATTGTTCTTTTCACAAGGTGCCCATCTGATCTTGATAAGCAACTCAGGCTTCTTTAGGATTTCGGCTCTACCATGGGTATGACTATTAACATTGACAAAACAAAAGTTATGATTATGAAATCCAAGAAGGACACTTATGCTAATTTTATGTATGACAATAATAACTTGGAGGAAGTGTATTCTTACAAGTACCTAGGAATTGATATTCATCACAAGCTCAATTGGAACCATAGCATTGAGAAAAGGATTAATGGGGGGTGGAAAGCTTATTTTGGTCTTGAAAGTAATTGTAAGACAACAAACCTCGTAATGTGGGATAAAAGGAAGTTCCTCTTTGAAACTTTAGTCACTCCTGTTATCTTATATGGCTATGAGGTTTGGGGTTGCAGCATCTCCAGAGAATCATGGAGAAAGATTGAGCAAATCCAAAAGCATTTTATAACTTATAACCTGAAAATTATAAGTAATACACCCTATCCTATTCTCCTTATAGAAGCAGGTTTTTCCCTATTGAGAGCCTAGCTATGATTAGGTTTCTGTTGTACAAGCACAAACTCAATAACATAGATGATCATAGACTTCCTCAGCTAGCTTTAAATTCCAGCCAAAACCACCTAAGGCTCAATCGGGGGTGGCATAAAGACACAAGGGCCTGGTTAAACTATTGGGAGATCAACGATTATGATGCATTGCGAAACATAAATAACATTAAAGATATTGTTACTTCTAAATTGAAAGAAGAAATGTGGTGTGAGAAAGAGTTAGTGGCTAAAAGAAAATTAAGTTATTATAAGAAGGTCATCAACCCCACCCTAGAAGATCAAAAGGATCTCTCTATTTTAACTAGCTCAAAGAAGAAAATTAATATAACGAAGATTAGAACGAATTCTCATGAGCTCCATAGTGAAACAGGTCGTTGGGCAATTCCTAAAACGCCATGGATGGAAAGGATCTGCCATATATGTGAGAATAGGAACAACGAGGATGAAAACCACTTCCTCTTAGAGTGCCCAGCGTACAACCACATTAGATCTCAGTTTCACAATCTTTGTTACGATACTGACCTTCCTAGCCTTTTACAGTGTCAAAACTATAGTGAGCTTGAGAGGCTTCTCTCCAAGCTTTTTGAGCATAGGAATAAATCTTAAATCAAAATAAATAATTTGTTTCTTTAGGGCCGATAGACCAATGTTTGGTCTTAGTGAACATTAACCATCATCATCATAATTAATAATTAATTATTGTATTTAATATTACAAATAAATAATTATTGGTAGTAATATATATATATATATATATATATATATATATATATATATATATATATATATTATATATGTGATCGTGCTATAGTTTAATATAGTATATGAAGTATGGAGAAATATATATATTTTTTAATAAATTAAAGTTTTATATTGCTAAGAAGAATAGAGATATGTAAGTTTTGGATATTGATTTTTTTGAGGAATTTGATCCTCCTCAAAACATTTTACGAGTGAAACCAAGATTGAAAAATCCTCATATTAGTTTAAATAGAAAGGTTCTCATACACCACTTTGTGCTATGGCTAGCACCAATTCCATTACGCCACAACACAATACATACTCGATAAATATATCAACAAAATATAACCAACAAAAATGTCATAAGTGACTCATAAACAATAAAAATAATACCAATTCTTTGAAACCAACAAGCATAACGATGGAAACTAAGACCATCAAAATAGATAAGAGCCCTCTTAACAAGCATGAATACAACCACATAAGCCAACCAACTGCAAAGCCACCTAGTTGAATCACTACTCATTGTTCAAAGAGGAGATTGTTACAGGAGCCCTCACACTTGAACATGGAGGATCCATTAAGTCACCGCTATATGGTTCACAAGAAAAATGACCTTCCACACGTGCCAAGTGGGAGTCAATCTTGTCCAAGCAGAGGCATTTGTTTCCAAGCATACTTTTAATGTCTTCCAAGGAGGCGAAGACATTATACCACTCTACTTGTGTATCTTTCAAGACTAGACTCAACACGGTCGTCATTTGCTAGTGTAAAGCCACATAATTCAAATATTGCTTCTTGCTACCCCTAGTGTGCCTACGGTCAGGTACCCATGCCAACATGTCCTCCACAATTTCAAAGTCTGAATGATGTTCTCTTTCAACCTTGTTTGAGTCTCAAGCTTGTGATTTTCCTTGCTTGTATATGGTTGAACAACATTGAAGTAAGTGGCATTCAAGGTGGGACCGAAGAGTCTCGCTCCTCTCTAACCCTAGAGAGCATTACCACCTCCCCCGTCTTTGGGTAGTTAACAAAATATTAACCAGAAATATTTAAATACTTAAAATCAATAAAATCTAACTATTTAATATTTTAGCTATTTCTAAGGATACAATTTTTAGTAGACTTTCTATAAATTTAAGCTATGTAGTATGCGAAGTCTTAATTCCTCATATAACATTGAATAAATTTATGTATGTAAAATACATTTTAATAATGAAAACTCACCATCAACATTATATAAATAAATTTTACTTAAGAAACAAAAAAAATTAATTAGACAATGTAATCCAAATGTCTTGACTCACCCATGTAGACTTCTACGGCAATCCATACCACAAAGAATGTAGACTTCTAGAGCAATGCATAACACAAAGAATGACTTAGCTGAACAAGTTCCACGACTTTAATAATAATATGAAATTTGATATATTAGCTTAGTAGTTATTTAAAAAAAATAAAATAATCTTGACCTAAATAATCCTAAAGTAATATGAATATAATCATTGTTTAATATTTGTCCATTAGGTTTATTTCGTTGGTCCTGAGAAATGAGTGTTATTTTGTGCACGTAAAACTTCTATAAATGACAACATATTCAAATTTGTGTAAATTATGGTAATGGCTTGAAACTTTATTATTGTAAGGTTTTTAATGAAATTCATATTAATATTAATATAATTATTTATTAATAAAAATATATTATTTATATATTAATTTTATATTTAACATTTAATTATTAAAATATTTTTAATCAAATTAATATAATATTTATTTTAAAATTAATAAATCATAAATCATAAAATGTAATACATTAAAAAGATATTATAAAAGAAATATATAATTGATATTGTTTAACCTAACCTTTACTATTTAATTGAGTACGTTGTTGTATGAATGTTTAATGATTCTGTTCTTTAACATCCTTAAACCTTAAAGAAATATCGTAGCTTTAATTGCTAATTGAAGAATGAGATGTTGATTATATGGAAGGAAAATAATAATTAATTATAAAGTATTATTAATTTTTAAAATGTACATATATTAATTATATTAATATATTAATTATGTAATATATAATTATAATTATTATATATGTATATGATTTTATATAATTAAATGTGTATAATTATATATGTATAATTTTATATAGTTAAATATGTGTTTTTTTTATATTATATATATTAATTTCAGTTGAGATGCTCTTAATGTAAAAGGGGAGAGGATGAGATGAGACGAGACGAGTTGTCACTGTCATTTTTAGTCAAGTGGTCAAGAGACATGGTAGCACGTCTTTATAGTAAAATGAATGACATATATCCTTATAGCACTTTGTTTGAGGCAAGTTGTATGCCAAACTCTTGATCCCAAGACCATATACCACAAATACTTTGAAGAGTCATTATCTCGCTAGGACAGGCCTATCCTTGCCTGTGAGGTAAACAGAGTTAACAATTTTATAAAGTTAGTCCACCATTTGGTGTGAGCTTATTTGAATGCTACTACATGATAGACACTCCTTTGGCTTGTAGCTTCTTCCTCAACCATGGGCAATTAGCATTCAGAGCTCTGGCTAGCCCACCCGAGTGAACTCTGGCCATTCCCTATTACTTTTACTTGTTTCTCTCTCAGAAAATTCAGACCTATTTGAATTCCCCTTCATCCCTGGCATTAACGAGATGCTTTCCATTTGGCTCCCTGGTTCACTGCATAAGGTGTAGAAAATCTATGTAGGTTAACCCGATAATGCAATATAAATCAAAGCAGAATACTATAACCTACTTCTACTATCAATTTTTGGAAGCTTAAAGATTGAGCTGAACAATATAATCAGAAGAAGAAGAATCAATGGCACAATACACATGAAAATACTTTGGGGAAAGCCTCAGCTAAAAACTCCACACCATTGTATTATCATACATGGTGGAAATATATATAAATTATACAAAGCCTTAGCTCTCACAACTAGCCAGCTCTCAATACAATCCTCACATATACTCACATGAAGTCTTGGCTTCTCTCTAGCCTTCCTCTCTACCCTCCAAGCTCCTATTTCCTTGTGTTGTTCCTTGTGGAGGATTTGCCTATTACCAAGTGGAAAACCAATCCTTCAAAACTGCGCAATCCTTAAGGATGAATCCTTGACTGCATGCATGAATTTTTTCCATGAGAAAACACATGCAATTGATAGTACACTATCCTTGAACATTAATCTCAACTGGGTCTTTCTTAGAATAGACATGCATGCATTTCTGATGACGAAATCTTCAGTTAAACTCGAGTAGCACAAGTTGAGTGCATTAATGCATCAACTGACTGTTAACTCACCATTAGTTTCTCAAATAGTTTGGAACTAATTTAACTGGGCTTAACTCAGTAAACCGAGTTGACTAATTACAAATCAAATATAACTCAATCTTATCTCCTTAATTTAAGGGATAACTCTTGCATGACTTCAGAAAGACTTCTAACTTGAATTTATCCAACTAATTAATTTAAGATAAATTAATTAATTATTTCCAAGTAGTTGTTAAGAATAAATTTGATTTTAATTCACAATTTAATTCAAGGACAAATTAAATTGGATATTCTTGTTGCCATATTTCAACACTCCCTCTCAACAAGAAAGGGATTATCTGCCACCGTGATCCTGTCTCTATGGAACTCAAATTTACACTTTGACAATGCCTTTGTCAAAATGTCAGCATCTTCCTCCTCTATCAAAATATACTGCAGCAACATGATCCTCCTCACTACACAATCTCTGACATGTTGATACACACTACCATCAGCAGCTTGCTTTACCTTGTAAAACCAATGGGACCTCACAACTGACTTGTTCTCCAGTCTCCAAACCACGTCCCAAACACTATTACGAACTATGGAGTCATACTTCTCCACCATAGCATCAACCCAAATCAGCTGCTACACTGCTTCCTCAAAGTAAGATGGCTCGGTCTCAACACATTCCCCAGCATGGGCCATGTATCCAATGTACCTCTCAGGTGACCTCCTCTGCCTGCATTGAGAAGATGGTACTCCCGCATTCTCTCTCGCATCCTCCAATAATCTGTCAACTTCTTTTATGTGCTTTTGTCCATCTCTGGAAGACTCTGCTTGAGTGGATGTCTCCACTCCTAGAACCTATGCATGCAGCTTCTCCACATCATTCTGAGGCTCCTCCTCCTTAAGAACCAACAGTTCCTCCACAACTTGTAGTTCGAGCTCCCTCTCAAGGGAAACTCACATGGCCTTTTGCTCATCAAACTTGAGATCTCTGCAAACCACTATCATCCAACTGGTAGGCAAGTACACCCGATAGTTGTGAGGTGTATCAATGTACCCCACAAATATCCCCAACTTTGTTGTCAGCTCAAGCTTCCTCTGTGCATCCTTTGTCACATGGAAATATACTAATGAGCCAAAGATCCTGAAGTGACCCACATCTGGTCTCTTACTGGAGAAAGCTTCCTCTGGTGTCTTCATCCCAAGTATGCGATGTAGGCTTCTATTCTGCAAACAGACCATTGTGTTGCATGCCTTAGCCCACAAGTGAAGTGGTAGGCCTTGGTCATGTAGCATTGCCCGTGATGCCCCTACAATAGTTCTATTCTTCCTCTTGACCACCCCATTGTGCTATTGGTTATGAGATGTCGTTAATTCTCGTTTAATTCCTTCCGCTACATAGAAGTCCTTAAACTCTTGAGAGACATATTCTCCACCATTGTCACTTCTCAAGGCCTTGATATTCTTCTCTGACTCTTTCTTGAACAAATATTTGAACTCACAAAAATTTTTGAAAGTTTGGTCCTTCTTCTGCATGAAATAAATCCAACATTTATGAGAATAATCATCAATGAAAATCACATAATACCTTTGCTTTGTTGTGGATGTCATCGAGAATAGTCCACACAAATTAGTATGAACTCGCTCTAAGATAGCCTCTGCTCGACTGTCTTAATCATGAAAGGAAGACTTGCTGTACTTTCCCAAGGTACAACCTTTGCATGTGTCAACTTACTCAAGTTTACCTTTGGGAAGTCCTATAGATATCTGATGCATTATCTTCAAATCCCCATGATGAAAATGGCCCAATCGCCTATGCCACAACTTGCTAATGTCTTGGCTTTGCACCAATTCTTCTTTCGTACTCAATGCTTCACAATCATCTACCTCTAGTTTATAGAGATTCTTCACCCGAATCCCTATCCTCTTCATCTGACCCATGGCTATGTGTCTTAGGAATGCCTTTCCTTTACTGAAGACAACATTGTACCCTTCGTCTTCCAACATCACGGCCGATACCAAGTTCTTCTTCAATCCAGGAACATACATCACATCTGTCAAGGTGAGAGGAGCTCCATACTCCCTCTTAAAAGCAATTGTGCCCACTCCTGAAACACTATACCTTCTAGTGTCACACATCTCTATGTGCATGTTGAGGTCTTTCTCCTCTAATGCACTAAATAAATTTTTATCACCAGTCATGTGGAATGAGGCTCCACTGTCAAGATACCAGACACAACCCATCATTGATGACGCCATGCATGTGATGAGGGTAAAGTCCATTTCAAACTGAGAGGCTAATGACTCACTTTTCGATCCTTCTGAGGATCCCTTCTTGGAATTCTTTGATGGGAAATTAGTTGCATAAAGTCCCATCTTGTGACAATTAAAGCATCTTACTTTAGACATGTCACCCTTCTTCCCTCCATGAGAAGAATTTGATTTTAAATGGGAAGCATGCCCCTTCCCTTTCCTTGCCTTGCTAATGCTAGATTTTCTTCATCATCATTCTTGGATGAAGAACCATATCACGTGCTCCTCCTGATCTCCTCCTGCATAAGATCCGACCACGATCATTCCCAATCTGATAGTTTCTCCCTTCCATTCACAGAGTCCTAGTAGCTATTCCAACTCTTTGGAAGGTCAAGGAGAGCGAGGTTCAACATATCATCATCGGTAGTAGTTATTTCCACACTACCAAGCTCATCTCTGCAGGTGGTGAGCTTGTTGAAATATGTGGAAATAGTATTTCCCTTCTCCATCTTAATTCTTTGAAGCTTATCCTTGAGCGCCAATTTCCTCTGGTCGCTACTATTCTGGTAGAGGTCCTTCAATGTCTTCCACATTGAAAATGGAGTATCCTTCCCATGGAGACTCGAGAAAATATGATCTCAAACTCCCTCAAGGATGATCCACCTCGCCTTCGCTACATACTTCTTCCACTCAACGAACTCTTGTGCATTAGTTGAAGTTCGCTTTGGGATTTCTTGATCAATGAATTCCTTCAAGCCATTGTCTTCTAATACAACCTCCATTCTATCTTTCCATGCTATGTAATTCAAGCTCCCTTCCAAGGCATACTCGAGTCTCAAGCCATAGAACACCATTGGCCAACCTTTAAGTATGATTTAAATTCGATTTGCACTTGCAACCATGAACTTCAAACTTTGAACTCTCTTCTCGCTATACTGTTCATAGCTATGATACCATGTAGAAAATATGTGTAGGTTAACCCGATAATGCAATATAAATCAAAGCAGAATACTATAACCTACGTCTACTGTAAAATTTTGGAAGCTTAAAGATTGAGCTAAACAATATAACCAGAAGAAGAAGAATCAATGGCACAATACACATGAAAATACTTTGGTGTAAACACATAGGAATTATACAAAGCCTTAGCTCTCATAGCTAGCTAGCTCTCAGTACAATCCTCACAGATGCTCACAGGAAATCTTGGCTTCCCTTTAGCCTTCCTCTCTGCTCTCCAAGCTCCTATTTCCTTGTGAATGATTTTCCTATTACAAAGTGGAAAACCAATCCTTCAAAACCGTGCAATCCTCAAGGACGAATCCTTGACTGCATGGATGATTTTTCTCCATGAGAATTACATGCAACTGATAGTACACTATCTTTGAACATTAATCTCAATTGGGTCTTTCTCAGAATAGATATGCATGAGTTTCTGATGAGTGAATCTTCAGTTAACTGGAGTAGCACTAGTTGAGTGCATTAATGCATCAATTAACTGTTAACTCACCATTAGTTTATCAAACAGTTTGAAACTAATTTAACTGGACTTAACTCAATAAACTGAGTTAACTAATTACATCTCAAGTATAACTCAATCTTATCTCCTTAATTTAAGGGATAACTCTTGCATGACTTCAGAAACACTTCTAACTTGAATTTGTCAAACTAATTAATTTAAAATAAATTAATTAATTATTTCCAAGTAGATGTTAAGACTAAATTTGATTTTAGTTCACAGTTTAATTCAAGGCCAAGTTAAATTGGAATATTCTTGTTTCCATATTTCAACATAAGGCCCGTTGCTTCCTTTTATTATCCTAATGACTTTGCATGCAGTGAGAACACCAAAACTCATGTGGACAGTCATTGCACACTATTTATGACCTCTTGTGGAAGGTAGACTCTTGTAGTGTCTTTTGGTTTGAAAAGTTATGATCTATGTATGTTTCTTTATTTAATTATTGCCTCTAATTCTAGAACTAAAGCTCTCTCCTATTTAGCCTGCTCGTTCTTTGATGTCCTTGGCATATGCCTCTGTCTGCTCCAAAATATTTATTCCTCCCTATACCCATATGTAACACACCACCCCACATTTACCCACTTTTGAAAGACCTCCAGGAAAATGCAAAGCAGAGCGCCACTATGACCTTTCTTGACTTCCTATTTCTAGTTAAGGAATTGTGGCCTACAACTGAAACTTACTCACCTTCCTCAGGAACTACAGATCACTAAGAAGTTAAACAACCACCCCAGGTGACCAATCCCTAAGGTGGAACCCTTTTTCTCTAACTTAGACCTATAACTACACCCTTGACATTGCCTCCATGTACCTATGACCCTCCAATCACACTCACGAACCATGCTACATGTAGTTATGACCCCAAATCTCTAGTATGGTGTCTGTGTTCCTGATATGTGATCCATTTTTCTAAGCTAGCCTTCAGATCACTACCCAGAACTTCCTGTAACTTTCCAGAATTTTATTTCTCATAACGACAATGCTAATTATTCAAACTTGAAGCTAGAACATGACCTAGATTGACTAGAACATACTAGACATTTCATCAAACACATGGTAAACATGTAAGGTACAGGTTATGAATGCATATGGGTGAAAGCACGAATATGGGTTACAATTTTGGGCCAAATGTGGAGATGAAATTTCAAGTTTTTCCTCTTTTATCGAATTGGAGGCCTCAAAATTCATATAAGCACTATGAATTTTGATTCAGAGTAAAAAGATAAATTGGGAGAATTATGTTGTTTTCCTAATGATATTTTTTGCAAAAATATTTAGTGTTGTATAATATGTCAATTTTCGATTAAATTAAGTCTTATCCTTGTAAATTCTCACACATCTTAAGAGGTATGCATGTGTTCATGTAGCATAGCTTAGTCTAAAAAATGTGGTAATATTTATAATATATATATATATATATATATATTATATATTATATATATATATATATATATATATATAAGAATGATGTACCCAAAGAGAGCTATGTTTTTCATATTAGAATATTAATTATTTTATGCAAAAATATAATTTTTATTATTTTTCGAAGTTGGTGAAGTAATATTTCAATTGTATTTTGTCGACACATGTGTTTTACGTAAGGCTTTTTCAACTATTTAAATAAATTGGAAAACCAAAAGTACCCTTTTGAAGAGGACTCATAAACAAAGATAGTGGTATTTTTTGAATTTTTTCAGTTTGTATATTTTATGATATTGATTTTTAATTCAACCTTTTTAAAAAAGTTCAAAAAAATTTCAAGCATTACGTTTAAAAGAAATTAGATGTAAAATATCATATGAGTTCGAAAATGTCAAACTCATATGCCCTTGGATAGAGGATTCTTTCATGAATCCAACATGATTAACTTTGCCACCTAAGGACAAATTTAGCCCTAAGTATGCTAGGGTACAAAATGGAGTTGCATAAGGGGTGCTAAGATTGCTGAATTTAGGACTTAAGAAGCTCAATTGAGTGCTTAAAGTGCTCAATCGAGAACCTAAATTTTAGATTAAAATAAATTTAGCGATGGTTTAGTAAACCCTTGATTGATCCATATACATGGTTAACAGAGGCTCGATCGAGCTAATATGCTCAATCGAGCCTCCATAAAAAAAATTGAATGATCTAAAATTAAACTTTTGTCTCATTTTAAAATTCCAAACCTTATTATAATTTTTGTTATAATTTCATCTACAAACATTATTAAATTGAATATTAATATTAAAATAATAAATTAAATTAAATGATATTTAATAGAAAAAATAATACTAATATATTTTAATGTTATATTTGAATTTATTACTTTGGATTAATATAATACTATAAATATAATATAATAAAATTTCTTATATTATAATATATACTAGCACAACCACATGAATAAATGTGGTTTATATAGGTCATAGACATCAACAAAAGAATCATTAACACAAAAAGAGACATACAAGCTCACAAAATATATGTTAATTTTAACCTAATTTTTTTATAAATATAACATAACAAGATATATAATATTCTTAAAATCCTGAAGTAATCATAACCTAAAGATACCTTTAAATAAATAAAACCTAAATAGTTTCAATTGGAAGACATGAAGTGCTCTATGTATCTTTCATGGAGGTAGCTAGAACATTAATATTTTAGATAATATTAGATAATTTATTTTCATGGAAAATTATCATTTTCAGTCCAGGTGAATGTACAACACACATCCTAAATTTGAAATTTCAAATATGTATTATATAAAAAATAAAAAATCGTTGTATGTGATATCAAAAAAAAAATAAAAAAATTAAACATAATATTTTAATTTCCAAAGTATTTTAAATATTTTGAAATATAGAGTGAGAGAGAGTGGGAGAGAAAGGTAAGAGATAAAGGAGGGGACACAAAGATGGATAGAGGGAGAGGAAGAGAGGTAGCTCGAGAGATGGAGTTGGAGGAAAAAATAGCAAAGGAAGAAGTTCACGACACACGCACACACACACATATATAGACAAAGACAGCGACAAGGAAGAGATAAAGATAGAGTGTGTATGTTTGGGGATGAGATAGAAATACAAAGAAGGACTCTAGATGGAGAGGGGGGGGGAGAGAATGGGTGAGGGAGGGAGATATTCAACAGAGTTTCACGACGAAGCTTGAGAGCGAAAGAGAGTGAGTGACTAAGTGACATGTAGGAGTGACAAAAGGAGGTGGGAGAGAGGGGAAGAGAGAGACAAATTCAGAGGGAGGGTGGGAGAGAGAGGAATAGAGAGACAACTTGAGAGGGAGGGTGAGAAAGAGATGGAGTTGGAGGGGGAGAAATAGGAAGGTAAAAAGAAAGACATATATAGAGAGAGAGGGAGTGGCAAGGGAAATGGAGAGAGAGGGGGAGTGATAAGGGAGATAGGGAAAGAGGGAGAGAGGAGAGTAGGAGGGAAGAGAGATAAAATGGGAGATAGAGGGAGAGAAGGGGGAGAGAGGGAGAGGTAGAGGGAGAAGGAGAGGTAGGGAGATACAGATATATATCGAGAAACAATGTGTATGTTTGCGGGGTGATATAGAGATATGCATAAGGAGAGACAAAAGGAGATAGAGATATATATGGAAGTGGGAGAGAGGGAAGAAGAGAGAGATAGAGGTAGGTAGGGAGAGATAGATAGATATTCAGAAAGAACGAAAGCGTTTCTGGGGGGTGAGATAGAGATACAAAAAAGGAGATATGGAAGGAGATATCGATATAGATGGAGTGACGAGAGAAAGGGAAGAAAATTTCTTGCACTAGATACATTGATTTCGGTGTAGAGATGTTGATTTCTAATCCTATTTGATTTCTTGCAAATTAGATGCATTGATTTCTATGTAGAAGTTGATTTCTAACTCTATTTCATTGTTTGCATTAGATGCACTCATTTCATTAAAGATTTTAATTTACAATCTTGTTTCATTGAGCTTGCATTAGATGTAGTGATTTCAATGTAGATGTTGGTTCATAATAATATTTTATTTCTAGCACTAGATACATTAACTTTAGTGCAGATTTTGATTTCTAATCCTATTTGATCGCTTGCAACATTAGATGCATTGATTTCAGTGAATATATTGATTTATGATAAATGGTGTAACTAGATATATGATGTACATTAACTTGAAGGTAATTAATTCAACATTTTCCATTGATTTGAGTGTAAGCACAAAAAAATTATTGAAAATGTGCATTATGACTAAGCTTGTGTAGATAACCTTAAACCAAATAAAATTGAATAAAACTTGTATTTGTAACTTTTACATCTCCACATCAAGTTTTAATATATAACTTATTTCAATTATATTTGAGTTTTTAAAAATTGAATAAAACTTAAATTTCCATCATAAGGAATTGATTGAAATACTTGGATAACTACTTGTAAATTTAGGAAAGTTGATAACATTAAATGAAATTATTAAATCTTTTCCATATATTTTTGTTTGACCTATATATTAAATTTCAATATGATTGACTTATATCATGTTATGACTAAACTCTTGTATATAATCTCAAAATAAATAATGGTGAATAAAACCTATTTGTTGTTTACATTACATATTTTAATATTAAAATTGAATAAAACTTATTTCAATCATATTTGTGTTTTTAAATTGAACATTGAGATAAGAAATTGATTGAAATACTTACAAAAATTGTCCATTGCAATGGTGGGTCACAAAAATTTTCATATATTATATATATATATATATATATATATATTACTTTATGATTCAAATAATTTATTTTTAAATTTGAATTGTAATAACATATATGTTGACTGCACCAAAAGTCACATTCTACAAGACAATATGAAGCATGATTGGAATTATATCAATGTTCAATATTAAATTGATACATGATATATTTTAGTTCATTTTAAGTATCAAAGTGACTTGCATCTTAACTTTTAAGATTGTATTTATTTTCTTAATTTATGAAACTAGAAATCAAAATTGAATATATATTTCACTAATAAAAGTTATAATATATAGAAAAATTATTAAATTAATGAAATAGTTTTAACAGATCGATTTGAAATTAAAAAACTAATGAGAATCCATAAATAAGGTTAATACAAATCCATAACCTAAAATAGTGAAGACATGTATCAATAAACTATCCATGTGAAAATATATACAAATTACAAATATCACATGAACATCCATAAACTAAAATAATGCGCATCCATAACCTAAAATAATATCCATGATGTACATCCATAAACTCTCCAAGTATGAAAATGTACAAAGTTTGTATCACACATGTGAATATGCCCTTATTGGAAACATTGTTAATACTGAGAGGAGGGTGAATCAGTGTTAAGGCTAATTTTTAACACTTTATGCCAATTTACTTTTCTTATTCAAACTTGGAAACCATACATATAAACAACAACAAAAAAATATCATATGGAAGCAATATGAAATCAACATACAAGCACACACCATGAGCATCATACACATGAGACACAAGGTTTGATGTAGAAACCCTTTTGGGAAAAAACCACCAAAGCTTGTTTTTATTATTGATGTAAAATAAGAAAACCTACTCTATTACATCAATATGTTATGTGAGCCACTGCTCACAGGAAGCACCGACTCCCTTTACTTATTTTCTAGCACCCACTAATAGGAGGCACCAACTTCCTCCTTTTGTAGACACTTGTCTAGCTTACGCTAAGCACCATGTGAAGCACCAAGTTCACGGATTTGTTGCAAGAACCAACTTGTAGTTCCTTGGATTTATGCAAGCACCAATTTACAAGAGGAACCAACCCCCGAGCCTTCTCAAGCACCCACTACAGATGGAAGCACCAACTCCCTGTATGCACGCTCCAAACCACACCCAATAAGGAACTCAATGTTCTTTTTTATGGGCATCTACTCTACCTAATATCAACTCTATTCTCTTCACAACCCTTGGCCCATGTAGCATTTTTTTCTTGGCACTCTCTGCTACAACTCACTTCTCTGTTCAATAATAATCAGTCATCACAACCCACACAACACTTTGTTCTCGGTTCTTCATCAGCATACACTTATCTCTCAACCTTATATTACTTAGGCTTTCTCAACCTCTCACACCACAACACCACATTGCTCACGACCCTATATCCATTGCACATAACATCAAACTCTTTTGAGCCTTCTTCTTTTGCATAAGCACCTTCGGACTTTCACACAACAACATTGGCTCTCTCTCTAAGGGTTGCTTTCTTCTACTTAAGCACGCTCAACCTTTCATAGAAAAACATGCTCACTTAGCCTCAAACGAAGCAGTGCAAACACTGCTTAGAGCTTTAAACATGGATCTCTCATAATGATGTTGCTTTCTCCCACATTTCTCAACTGATCTCCTTTGTTTTGTTCCTCTTATTCTCACTAGTCGATGTTGCAACTACTTTCCTGTATCCACATTACCCGAATGTACCTCAGCAAGGGTATTCCATTCTTCTATTGCATCTGACTTGGTCTCTACCACTACATTAAAAATGAGAATGGTGACCTGAGTGTTTCTACATACCGAGAATTAATTCTCAATCCACATGCACACTTCAACTAGCAATTGTCCTGTTTGTGAAAAAAACTCCTATCACTGAGGCTCTCCATGCTTATTCATGGTTTCACACAGCTTGAATGTACTTTGGCATGGCTTATGTGATCTTCAATTAATTTCTGAGACATGTATCGGAGCACAAATATGACTTGTCTCATCTCAAGGCAAGCCCAACACTCTTTTCTGAAAATTCTGGTCCTTGTTACCTTGACCCAATGATCTTTGGCAATCATTATTACTCTTGAGACCAACTCCTTTGTGCAATCATGGTCCTTGTTACTGACTCATCCATTTTCCATACAATGTATTGTTATATCAGAGCCCTAACATATCGTAACTCACACAAATGAAATACTACAATATCACACACCTTCAATACCTTTAGCCCATTGGCACTTATCTCCATGAGAATTTTCTTTCTCATAAGACCATGCCTATGACTATTGGCTTAGATTACCACTATAGCATTATATTGGAGCCCCTTCATATTGTAACTTTTGCGAAGTCTCGATTACATCTTAGCTTCCTCTATTTAGCCCTTAGCTCATTTAGTCTCCACACCATAGGACCGCTGCTTATGACCACCAATATAGCACTTAAGTGCCAAGCGTTTAGGCTTCTACCGAGGGCTTATCTCACTTTCTTGTACCTCTCGCCCTTGGTTCTTTTGGGCTTCCATAATCAAGTTCTAGTATCATCAGAGCCCCTTTCATCACAACTTTCCTCATAGTTCATTTACACTAGAGTTACAAGATGTAAAACCATTGGAATACTTTATAGCACTTTGGTGCTATCATTGCTCTGCACCCTTGGTTCTTTGTGTCTTCACTTGACCATGTACCAGATAATATCAGAGCCCCTTCTTATCATAACCTTTAAAATTCCATCTGCACAGGAGTTATGAGGTCCTCAACTTCTGATATGCTGATCTTTGGTGTGATGCCTTGCTTGCATCTGCAATAGGATTTTATGCTCAATTACATGAATAGAAAACCCTCTCAGGTTATCTTGGAAACCTAGGGCACACCAAGTAAGGGAAATGTTGTTCAAATCTTGGTCCTTTCACTGATGCAAGAAGGAAGAGATTGATAAGAGAAGTGAAAGAGAAGCATGTGAATCCTCACATGTAGGCTTGTTGGAGTTTTCAATGTAGCTGGGAAGCACTCCAAGCTATCTCTAAATAGTTGGTCCTACACATAAGAAAGAAAAAACAAACTTTTCAAAGCATGATAACATTATCAATCAAAACCATTAGAAACCACTAAACATAACTAAATGAATAAATATCAACCAAACTTCCATACATTAATTAGATATACATAAGAAGTAAATAGTGAATAGTAGAATATGGAAGGAATAACAACCAATCTATATTACCAATGGAGCTAGAGAAAATTTACAAGCATAAGATGAAGTTGCACCAGCACCTCCCCCATCTCCTGACTCCCAAAATCTCCCACTCAAGATAAATCTCAACAGCATTACACTATAATAATTCCCATCTCTTTCTCAATAGCCAAGCATCCAATACATAGGCAAGTGAAGGCTATGAAGATTTCCCAAATTCCTCTTTAGTTCGATTTGGGAAAAAAAAAATTGGGTGAATAATGTTTCCTCATATAAAAATGGAGTTTTTCACTTTGTACATGATTTTGTGCTTAGAAAAAATGCTTCCCCATGTTTTATGGCTCTTTCCATCTTTTATATGGTTTTCTTGTTTAGGAAAAAGCTAAAGATGAGGATAGAGTGATCACATTCCACCATATGAGTTTCCAAAAGTGAACAAGAGTGTTAAAGTCTAGTTAACTTGAGCTTTTTGCCTCATGACTGAGTGAGAATTTTGGTAACAAAAGTTAGATGAAGGGAACAACTTGTTATAGACTAGGATAATGTGGTCCTCATGGTACATACCTTGTATTATAGTCTTATATAGGCTAGGGAAAAAGGGTATTTCAACTGACAACTTAGTATTATCCTCTAAGATGAGGAGGAGGTATTTTCATGTATAACATATGCGCCCTAAAGTGTGAGGTCAGAGAAGAAGATGAATGTCGAAATACTTTATAAAAGAAACCCAAGAGAGAGATTTTTAGAGCATCGTAACAGAAGGAGGACTGCAAACAACATCAAACATATGTCACATATATAAATCATGTCCTGAGTCGAGCATTCCCATGCTCAGTAGCTATAACAACACACTATGGATCCATATAAAAGATGAGAGATCATGTCCAACAGTAAGTACAATTTGGAACTTTGTTGCAATGTAGTCAGACTAAGATAATTTGTATCCAAAAACAAAATAAGTAGCTTGGGAGAGGAAACAAGGATTAGGGATGTAACCCTCTACCTAAGGTCTTCGTCACCATCAAGGAATAGCATAACTATACACATGTGAATAAATGAGTTAAATCCAAACATGCAATAATTAATATTATTACCGGTCAATGTTGAAAATCATTAACACTCGCACGGACAACCACCAATAAGGATGATGGTCTCGAATATTCCCAATACAATTTACCGAGTGTGAATAAATGAGTTGAAGTTGAAAACTCGTAGAATCATTCAATCAAGAACCAATAATGAAAACCCCTAATCAAACACACAAAAACCTGTCAATGAGAACTACAAGCTCCAAGGTATTATGGTGTTTCTCAACCCACTTCCTAGATACTTTGTTGAAGTTCATAGGAAGGGATATGTCGAAGGTGGGCAATAAGGAGTCCCACATAAATCAACTCGAAATGGTAATAATGTGATTGATTTTTCAGTGGTCTAGAACAACAAAGCGAATAGAGTCGAGTCATATTGACACATGATATAGTGGTTGATAAGGTAAATAGATAGTAAACAATCCCTTGAATAATAGAAGGCATGAAACCAAGGAGACCAGGAAACTTAAACTCAAGAACACCAAGGATTTTTAGGATACAAGGACGCATGGACATCAAGGTATTAAGGCTAAACACATATGATGGTAAGGTTCAAAGAGAATATGAAAAAAGAGTAGTAAGATGGATAAGAGCCATATTTAAGGGATGGACAATATATTGTTGCCATAAAATTTCTGACCAATATAGATAGCAATGGCTATTGTTTATTCTAAATTTTGCCCCATCTGATTATGTTTAACGATTTCAGTTGGGTAAACTCTGTGGTCTTTTCATATTTAGAGAATCTAAAAATATCATAAAGAGAAACTCCAGTTGGGTCCCTTTGTCATGGTTGACAACTAGGTGCAACAAAAATTTAATAGTATACCCGATATAATTTCTTTTCTGTAATTGATTCCATTGAGTCCAGATAAAGTGATAAACCTATGCTCAATAGATGTTGTCCTCATTATGTTATGAGTATGAGGGGATCATTAGGCGGATTTTGAGGTCTAAAATGGGCCTCCTAAGAAAAATGTACAACCAAAATAAACTTTATAAGAAAAAATAGGATTCAAGATGGTGATGTCAACCATGGGGGATGATTTACCATTTTTGGAGCAAAAAAGTAAAAATATTAAAAATTAATAAAATAATAAAACTAGTTTTCCAACTCGTATTTTCAAATTATCTCCCTAAGTTTTTACTCAAATTTCGAGCAGGAGTACTCGTTGGATGAAGAATTTAATTCCTCATCCAAGGAGTACCCATGTTTCATACGTTCTATGGACCCTTCTACATGAAAAATGAGAAATACATGAAAAATTGTGATTGCAATCACATTTTTCATGTATTTCTCATTTTTCATGTAGAAGGGTCCATTAAAAATATGCAACATGGGTACTACTTGGATGAGGAATGAAATTTCAACAAGTTTTTTCACATGAAATTTGAGCAAACCCATAGGGATATAAGTTGAAAATACGACTTGAAAGAATAATCTTTTCTTTTTTCCCTCTAAAATTTGATGATGTAATCTAATCGTATTTGATTATTTCCACTATTATTTTATAATTTCCTTATGAGGCCAATTTTATACCTAAAAATTCCCTTAATGAGAGTAAATTTGATATTCTTCATTAAGTTTGATAAGTGAGTTAAACAAAGAAAACTTGTACTGACTTTTTCAATTTAATGAGCTAGAAAAAGAGAGAAAAAGAGTTTCTAAGATCTTCTTTGTAGGATTTTTACGAGCCCAAAGAAGATAACTCAGGGTTTTTTGATTAACAACCAAGAAAAATACCATAAAAATTATCCTCCTACCATGTTTTTAGGTTTAATGAGCTAGAAAAAGAGAGAAAAAGAGCTACTGAGATCTTCTTCATAAGACAATATGCGCATTATTTTTACGCTATTTTTCTTGCTTGTTAATTTGAAAAACCTCGAGTTTACTTCTTTAGCTCATTAAAATTGTAGGAAGAATCTCCAAGTATTCCTTTTAGTGACTTTTTCTCACCTGTAAAATTAAAAAAACCCCAGTAATTCAAGAAAAAAGGTTTTGCCTTGTGCTTTACTAGCTAACGCGGCACTCCATAGCCCACAAGGCATGCTCACACCCCTCCCTTCCACGGGTAGGGTGTTTAATGTGGCCCCTATCCTGGGGGACTGCATTAGCCAGCCAAGCCACCTAGGGCTTGCCAAAAACTTAAAAAATATCTCGAAAACTAATTGAAACAGGAATTGAAATGTAAGATAAGGATTAGGTAATCTACCTGGAACTGACGGCATGTCAAATGGTAGCCTGGATTGCTCGCAATTGCTCAGGAAAGTTTTTCTCCTTTTTCTCTCTAGAACACTCTCACAAAACTCAAAATATTCAAAATGAGGGCTTGTAACCCTTCCTATAGTCACTCTGGAGGTACGAATCACTCTAGCAAGTCATTGAAATTGAAGTTTATAATTCCTATATTTTAAACATATGCCATATTGATATTGTTATCCATGATAACTCCTAGAAATAATTTTTAGTTTGATTAGTTATTTGAGGTAAGGTTTTTCACCACTGCTCTTTACATCTATTTGTTTTTTTACCGAAAGAGGTTGCTGTGCTTACTTTTGGAGATTTAAGGAAGATGAATGGGTTGAGTTTAAATTGTTTTGGAGAAGTTCTCTAAACCCCATTTCTTTCACCCATCCCATTTCATCCTTTTTTTTTTAAACTCTAGCTAAATCATTCATTATTAATATTCCAGCTCTAGCTGCATTAATGTTTCAACTCTAGCCGTGTTTCCCCATTCCCCTTTGAAATACTTTAAAACATTAATAAAAGCATGTCGTAGTCTTTTTAAAGGCCTAGGAACCACAAAACATATCGCTATCGGCACTTCCCTTTTTCAATATAACACTCTCCCGTCTCCCCTTCCCTTTTGCAATTGTGATATCATATAGCACAAGCTCTCCCGGCCAATTGTGATATCGCAAGCTCCCCGCTGATATCGCATATCACAAGTTCTCCCCACCAATTGTGATATCGCATGTTCCCCACCAATAACACTTATCACAAGCTCTCCATCGATTGTTATATCTAAGTTTTGTTACCACTTCGCCCACTGATTGTGATAAAGACCTTCCCGATGATAAAAACATTTCCTCCTCCCTGTTGATCACAATAAGTCCTTCTCATGTCGATGTGATATCGCAATCGGGGATCACACAGTCATAAGCTCCTCCTCCACCAAACTCCCTTTTGACTTGCAATTGCGATGGACTCGAAAATCTATGCATTATGATTGTGTGAAATTCCAGGTCTGGCATATTTGGAAATCACCATAAATCAGTGTTAACACCCCTTCTTCTTTCCCAATGGCAATATGTGAAGTCCTAGTTCCATATGCGATATTCAATGTGTCATGCTTTATTAAAGTTTCACGTTCAGCCAATTAGTGAACACTATGGAATATGGTAAAAGCCCCCCCTCCTTTATTGTGATTGTGATAACAACATGCTCGAATCAACAACCCAGATTGAGTCATCCTAGAAAAATGACCTAGATCAACAAAAATTAAAATATCCATTTCACTTCCTCTGAGTGGGATAGTGAGGGTGTTTTTTGACATACATCCAACACCATGGTTATCAAACAGAATGCAGGGAAAAGAGGATAGTGAGACACAGAGGACAGTGAAGGCACTTTCAAACATGTTTTAATCATAAAACAAAATGCCTATCAATAGGACAAACAATATTTCTCATTTAAAGGCCCAGTAATAGCACAACAGGATTCGAAAGGGCCATATGTTCTAAGTTTCCACAAATACAATGCCACACTACAAACAATTTTATTTTCCTAAATTATCGCAATAGTTAGATAGGTTCTGTGTGGGTGACTCCTATTGGTATTCAAACTCTGTTAAAACATAAAATTCCTATGAAGGCTCAATGTTTTATTAATCAAATAGAATTAGATCTCTTAGATGTTAATCGAATCTAGGCTAGGTGGCAGATTATGTAAAGAAGATCTCACTCTACATATGGGTGGTTTCTTGACTTTGAAAAAGGGGGATCGATGAATTGAGAGGACCACATTTGTATATTTTCAGTTAATGAAAATACAATTTGCAGCAATACTCTATTTTAACCTCAAATTCATTTTTGGTTTAAATTTCATCCCATCATGCTCCTATGTTGTTATCAATTTTCATGGCTTATTTGATTACTTGGAATTCAATGTTATATTTCTCCAACTTCCTTCAATTTGTTGTGATTACTTTAAATGTCCATATTCATATTAGTAAACCAAAGAAATCCTCAGCTTCCACAAAACAATGTTGTTTGTAATTTATTTTCTTTAATTGACACCATGCCTAATGGTGGCTATCATTACAGTCTTTCACCTACAAAATCACACGAAACACAGAGTTAGCCATGTGTATTTTTTGAGCTTATCATAGTCAAATTCTTAAATATATTGAGAGATCCCTCTCAGATTGGAAGGGATAACTTCCAATCAAAAGTTGGATTGAAATAGTTACGTTGGGTTGAAGGTTGACACAACCCAACCATTTCGAGCCCAATGATAACAAATATGTTGTCAAAATCACTTATGCTATGATGATATTTTAGTGTCTTTCTATAGAATTGACCAAGTTCGACTCTAGATGAGAACTTTCTTTTTTGGGAACTTTTCTCGCTCTTGAACTGAAAAAATCCCCAAGTTAACTTCTTAAGGATCATTAAACTCTGATGAAGAAGATATGAGCAATTTATTTTTTAGGATCTTTTCTTGCTCTTGAACCGAAAAAATCCTCGAGTTATCTTCTTCGGACACGTAAAACTCCTATGAAGAAGACCTAAGCAGTTCTTTTATCTTTTTTTCCTCACTCTTTAAACTAAAAAAATACATATTGAGTTTTCTTCATCTAACTCATTAAAATTTTATAAAGATCTATTGATTTTTTCTTCATCTTAGTCATTAAAATTGCATGAAGAATATCAATTTTACTCTATCCTCTCGTACTCATAACAAAATGAGGGAGACGTCTATTAAGCATAGATTTATCACTTTATCTAGACTCAATAGACAAACTTACGGAAAAGGAATTCTGTCAGGTATAATATTAAACATGTCTCGCACCTGGTTATCAACAATGACAAAGGGTCCCCCTTGGAGTTGCTCTTTAAGATCTTTTCAGACTCTCTAAATATGAAAAGACCATCGAGTTTACCCATTTGGACTCATTAAAATTTATCAAATGGGAAAAAAATGGACAACAGAGTGTGTCAATATCCGTATTCGAAAGGATTTTTTGGTAGCAGTCTATCCCTTGAACATGGAACTACCTCAAGAAACCTTGTTTTTTCAGCCTTAAACTGAACCTTACCATCCTTGAGGTTAGCCTTCACAATCTGATGTTCTTGTGTCCCTATATCCTAACACTTTTTGGTGTTCATGAGTCTAAGCTTCCTGGTAAACCATTATGTCATTCCTTTTATTGTTCAAGGAATCTACCTATCATCTGCTTCTTGTATCGACCATCCATCATATACTTCAAAAATTCCCTCTCTCTGTTTGACCCATTTCTCAAAATTTACTTCAAAAGCAAATCATTCTTCTCCCGTTTCTTGTCAACTGATGTAAGACACCTCATTTCTTGCCTTTTGACAAATCTATTCGTATCGACTTCAATACTCTATCTAGGAAGTAGATCCAGAAACATATCAGAACCCTGGAACTTGCAATCATCAGTGGTAGGTTACCTTTTGTTTGATTCGGGGTTTTCATCATTGGCTCCTAGTTGAATGATTCTATGAGTGTTCGATGACAACATCCTTCTCACACTCGCTAGATTGTATTGTCCATCTTAGACACCATCATCCTTATCGGTGGCCACCCTCACATCTGTTAATAGTTCTCATCATTGATTGGTAATTAGATGATTTATCACATGTTCAACTTCAACTCCTTTATTCACATGTACAGAAATATGATGTTTAGATAAGCGGCAACCAAGACCTTGGGTAGAGGCTTACATCGCTCAATGTTGTTTACCCTCCCAAGCTACGTATATTATTTTTGAAGATTAAACATCAGGTTGATCACATAATGACACAATTGCACATTGTTATTATCGGTGGACATGATCATCATATCTCTTTTTGGGAAATCACTTTGATAGAGCTACTGAGCATCGGAATGCCTGACTCAGGACATGATCTTATATTTTTTGACATGTGTGATTTCTTTGATGTCTTTGGTAGTCCCAAAGCTCAAATCCTCTCTCTCGTTTCCTACAATATTTATAAAGTATTTCGGCCATCATATTTTTCTCTCACCTCACATTTTAGGGAGCATCTGTTATACAGGAAAATGGCCTCCTCATCAGCTCAGAGGAGAACACACAATGGATAAAGACCAAACCAAAATTACAAGCCTATTTTCCAGGGTAATGCACCCTAGAGACATATAAGAAGATTTATAATTCTCTCCATCTATCAACTAAGGGCATTAGTCCCTAGGTTAACATGTTGTTTTGCCTAAAGGGAGAATTACTGAATATTTGTGAGATTCCAAAGGTCAAAGCGTGAGGTTACTAAATGAAGCTCCGCTTTTCACTCAAATGTCATCTTGAAAAATAGGAAACATCTACCTCTGACCTAACTAAGGACATTTCTATTCATAATGAAGTCTCATGGAAAGGGAAAGATAAAAAAAAGCGAGGAAACATCCTAGCTTTTGCCTCAATGGAACTCATGAAATAATTGGCAAGGATGAGTCTCTCACCATCTATATATTAAAGGCTTGGTCATTGTGAAAGAGGTCGAATGGTTGTCAAAAATTTGCAAGAGAATTAGTATTTTATGCTGCCAAGAAGTTGAGAGAGAGAAAGAGAGAGGAGTAGAAGAACTAGAGGAGGCTTGATCCATCCAAGATGGTTGTAATCATTCTTCTTCTATCTAATAATATAGTTATGTTTATGTCTTGTCTACTTGATGGTGTTGATGCATGTTCCTTTACATGTTGATTCAATTCTATAGTAAATAAGTAGCTTAGATGCATGCTAGCTTATATTCTCATTTGTATTGATGTTTTTATTATCAAGGTTTATATGTTGTAGGATTACCCTTTGTCTTGTCTATGCGCAAGCTCTAATCTGGGAATTGACAGAGAGGTCTTTCACTTTCCTAAATTGAGTTCTCCAACACAGCTACACAAAGGACTGAGGTAATCCTTCTTCCTTTGCTTTCTTTATCATGCATTAAGATGAATATTTGTATGTTTCCTTGCGATCGTTGTACCTAATCTTAAACATTCTAGCTTGAATCCTAGGAAGATACGAGAGGGTATTTCATCCACAACCACCCATGCATTAATCCCTATAGAAATGTCATCTCTCCACATGGCGCCTCCTAAGTGGTGACACATGTCACCATGATTTTCCCCATTGGGCCACCAAAAATGCCAAAACAAGCTCCTACCTATTCATTATAATGCCATGCCATGTTGATGTTAGTTTCCACTGCAACTTCTCAGATCCAACCACATGATACCAATTGTCCTACCAGAGGAGAGAGAAGGGATCCCTTCAAGCCTTAGTTTTACAAAGGAAACCTTTTCTCATCTTCTCCTTCATAAAACCTCAGTACTTCCAAACAGTTGCAATCTATGAGGAATTACAAGGTTCCAATATTCCAATATTCTCCAACATCCAATATTTTGATGGCCTCAAATGTCTTATATCTCGATATACATTGACCTCCAATGTTCATCCTTCTACTCTGCTGACCTCTTTTATTCCTATATGACTTCCTCTGAAGTCTTGATATTCTCCGACCTCTAATATAGCTTGCTCTGAGTTTTCGATATTTTGATCTCCGATATCCATATATTCTCTGACCTCAAATATTTCATCTTTCTTAGGATTTCAAGATCCTGACTACGGAAAACCATAAAGTTTTATCCCAAAGTCCATTTCCAGACTTCCAAGCACCATTGGAAAGCTATTTCAGATCACTTTCTAGGAGAGAGGGTTCGATAGAGACTTTGAGGCCATCTACTACCTCTAAAATGATTGCAAATTCTCCAACATTATTTTCTCCTTGACTCTTATTCTTGTGCTTGGAATCCTAAACTCCCAACCACCATTGTCCTCATTTTATGGCTTCTCCAGTAAGCTTGCTACTATGATGATTCTCTGCAAAGCATTATATAAACCATGGGATTCCTTTTGAACTCCCAATCACCATAGTCATTGTTGGGCATGGAATCCCCCCACAGCATGTTTTGGGACTCAAAGCCCAAGTTTTGATCAAATGTATTGTAAAACTCCATGAATTGTGAGCGCGGAGTGTGAAGTATAGGTTAAGTCACAAGGATGTCCCCCCTAAGTATTATTATGTAATGTAATGTCATGTCAACCTACCCATGGTCCGCAGACCATTGGATTGTATAAATAGAGTGAGGCTCTAAGTTGTAAAAATAGTGAATTAGAGAGATAGATGAACACAAATGGTTCAAGCATAGAGTAAGAGTCTAAGTGTATTGGGTCGTAGTAGTAGGAAGAGGCTCTGCAACTAAGTGCACCGAGGCCTAGTAGAGTCCGCAGCTGAGTGCGCAAACCCCTGCAACTGAGTGTGTAGGGCGGTGTTGAGTCTGTAATCTGGAACGAAGAATAATAAAGAGAAGTTGAATCCAATTTCTGTGTATCTTCTTTTGTATTTCCTTCTTTAGATTTATACTGTTTTTTTTATCGCACGCACTTATATGATTGCTAGATATACTGCTAATTATCACTACTCTTACACCAATAAGTTAAGTAATCAGCTAATAACAGGTTAAATAGGAAGGAACTTGGGTATAATATGGCTCGCGCCCTGAGTAATGCTGCGCAAAGGCACCATCACAGGTTGTGAAGGACTAATAGGTGCGCATAGCGACATGCATGCAGGGTCAACCTGCAAACCTCTAGAAGCTCATCAGACATCCCCAGGGTGTGGAAACCTAGTTCTAGCACCCTCCCATACTACCTTGAGTGAGACCTCAGTGCATGCTCTGCGGACTATTTCCGAAAGGGCTAGTAGTACCAGGATTTGATTGGTTAAATCACCTATGAACCTGGGTCAGGCCCATAATAGCCAACAAATGCTTCTGTTGTCAGAACTGGGATCTGCATAAGGGATGTATGATGTCGTGCCACTAGAATCCAACAAAGAAAAAAATTGAAGAGTGGTTGGATAAGAAGATTCATGAGTTCACGGCATAGGAAAATAGAAATCCGCGAGTAACTAAGGAACAGTGGTTGGAGCACTACTTGTATACGGAAATCCACGAAATTTTCTTTGCATCCTTTCCTTCTAAGCTGTATGAGTGGATCGCGAAGCTAGCAGATAATCAGGGAAGGTGTAGGCTCAATAAAGTAATCATGTGGACTCCGAAATTAGTGCATAGACTAGAAGCGTCAGGAGATACGATCGTGTGAGTTGTGGACCATTGGCACAATCGAATTGTACGAGGATTTATCACTGAGTTCATGGTAGATACGACTGTCAGCTACAGTAAGGAAGAGCGACGTTTCCTCAAGGGACTGGGAGGAAACTATATTAAATATTTGAGCACTTGGATTAAGATGCTATTGTGTGAAAAGAAAGTTATGCGAATAAATTAATGTTTGGTACTATGCGAAGTGGGAAGATCTATAGAAGCAGAAGTAGTGAAGAATTGGAAACCAATCCCTTAATTTCCTCCTCATGGGAAAGCGAGGAGGAGCTCGCGAAAGTTTCTCCGAGAAGCGCAGTCAGTCTGATAAGGAAGCGCATTCCATGTTTACCACCTCCACCTACACTGCCACCCATCTCACCCTCCTCACCTACATCTCCACCCACCCCACTCCACCACCACCATAGTTCAGTATGGTGAGGGCAATCAAACTACTTGTATCCAAAGGTGTAGAGAATGAAGATCCAAACCTATTCTGGTTTATGGAAAAAATAGTATGGCAAGCACAAGGGGTCATGGATGACAATATTAAGAAGGCTATGCTGGTGAGCATGTTGCAGGATCGCACATTAACAGGGTATATCAAGCATTCTAATGACCATCCAAACACAGGAATTGCAAAAATCCAGGCTACATTGAACAGGGAATTTAGCAGGCCAAAGATGGAAACACAATCAATCATTGGGTTTAAGGAGATCACAATGCTCCTGGGTGAGACCCCATAGGATCTAGACCAAAGGCTGAAGGGTATGATTCCCGAAGCCAACATGACATTGATGGATGGAAAACACCACGCATGATTTGTAGCATCACTTACACCACAATTAAGGACAACATTGTCACAGAAAAAACTTTCCACCTAGGCTGAAGCTTTAGAAATGGCAATGAGATTGCATGAGACACCTATACAAGACCCTGGTCTAGGAGTCCAACAAATCCATGCACAACTGCAAAATATTTGTCTAGAAATGCAAAGTTTGAAACAAGATAGGACACCTCAGCCAGAGGTGCGCAAGGAGATATGGTGCATAAAATGCAAAGACCAGGGGCATGATAAGGACCATTGTACAGTGTTCATGAACTACTTGGCAAGAGGAGGGCCAATGCCATTAAGACTTGAGGCACAGGCAAGGCCAAGTGCAGTGCCTACATTATGGTGCACAATCTGTTAGATAGGAGGAAAACACACTACGGATAATTGTCATCTATTGCAAAAGTACATGTATACGTCCCAACAATTGTTTTGTAACTTCTACAGGTCAGTAGGCCATGATGAATGCACCTCCAAAAGCTACGAACTAATGATGGATTGAACTCCTACCTAGAGGGTGCAGGCAGAAATGTGAGCCCTCGACCCAAATGCGAGAATGGCACACCCTAGATTTTAGGGGCGTGGTCGAGGTCGAGGTGGAATCGGACCAAGAAGGGGTCATAGACAGTTAATTTGTTATAATTGCAGAGGGCCAGGGCACTATGCCCGCGATTGTAGAAACTCGACAAGGACATCATATTTGTACTGTACTTAGTTTGATCATCAGGCATAAGATTTCCCTACACTAATAGCGAGACTAGGCAAAAAATGGGTACTTCAGCCCCCTCCGACTCAGAATTTGCAGATGATGAGGTTTGAACCATGCGAAGAAGACTCGAATGTAAACATGATGCTCTGGAGTGGTGTGACCACTGGTGATGATAAACGAAAGTAGCGAGAAGAAAGTGCGTGGGTTCGCAAGGCTCCTACTAAGGAACCTGAATTTGATTTAGAACACGCGAAGGAGACATTCATGGAAGCTAAGAAGAGCTTCACGGAGGCCTCCACTTTAGGTAGTAAGGAGCGACTAGAACTAGGGATAGATCCTTCAATTTTTACTACCTTTTTGGAGACATGCATGAAACTACTACATGATAGCAAGGTAGTCAAAGGACTACAGGAACTTATCACTAGGTGCGCGGGGTCAGGAGAACCACGCCTGGTCCGAAAACACTTGGAAAGCATGCATTTTTCACAAAAATGGAAATGAGGTTGACTGCGCAAATCGGCGAGTATGAAATGGATTAGGTAATCCTAGATCTGGGATTGGATGGGAATGTACTACCAAAACAAACATGAGAACACATGGGCAAACCTACGCTACAGTGGTCTCCTATTTAGTTACGAATGATGAACCAATAGAGGATCTTGCCCATGGGAAGATTGCAAGGGGTAACAGTAGATATTGAAGGGGTGAGCGTGCAAGCAGATTTTGAAGTGATAGAGATTTTCGATGACAGTAATCCCTATCTCATGCTACTAGGAATAGACTCGGCCACCGATATGAACGGATTCATAAATCTTAAGAAGTGCAAAATGATCTTTGAGAAAAAGTCACTACGCATAGTAGTACAGCTAGATCCAACCGAAGGAGCACGATACACTAAACCAATGCACAATGAGGATAATGATGATGATCTCGATTGTATTTACAAGATAACTGCATGAGAAGAGGATTGGGTGATTCAGACTATAGATAGAAGGATTTTGTGGGAGTGAAAAATCTCCTACACTTTAGATTCAGATGAAGAGATAGAAAGACGATAGAATCGGCTGCATGAAGTATCAATGCTTAATTGCAACACGATGGTTAGATCACTATGCTGCATGACAACAGAAGCAAGGGATCTCCCGACATATGATGGGTTGACAGTGGTGGATGAATTCCTGAGCAAATTTGAAAGCATAGTACCAGAACAGCAGCAGTTCAATGCACTGAAGTAGGCACTACACGCAACACCCGCACGATGGTGGGGTACGCATCAGGGAAGTTTTGAGGACTGGCACGGATGCAAAAGAATGATGTGCCTACGATTTGGGAAACCACAGATACAGCTAGTAGACAAATATGATGGATGAGATGATCCATGCACACACCTCGCGAAATGGACCAAGGTCTACAGGGAAGAGCCACAGCGTGAATGGGTACATTTATTCTATCATACCCTGGATGTCATACCCATGAATTGGTATACTAAGACAGAGCTCTGTCGTGATACGAATGAATGGGATGTCTAATGCGATCGATTTCTGTTAACATTCACGTTTGAAGATTGTTGGTCAGATACTGTTAATAATGCACTACAAACAGTAAAAGCAGCTATCTTCAAAACATCCCAGGAGCCAATGGAAGTACTTCAACCAGAATGGGCGACACAGTTGAGTTGCACACTAGAGTGTTATAACGTAAATTTTGAGGAGGATGATGAGGACCCACGAAATATTGATATTCCTGAAAGAGAAGGTTGTCGTGAGGTTCGAGGACCATCAATTAAGGACCCTGACATCACCGCACCACTAAAAACAAAGCAAGTAAACATGGGAACAAAGGCGTAGCTAAAGTACGCAATGCTTGGGGACTATTGGGATGATGCCACGGTGGATAAGGTCACTGAGTTACTCTGCGAATACCAAGACTTGTTCTCGACCAAAATTACAGACTTAAAAGGGATCGTTGGCAACTTAGGGATGATGAAGATCACCCTGAAACCTGACGCGAAGCCAGTTAAGCAGTGGCCTTACCACTTGAATCCAAAGTATAAAGAAAAGGTCCATGACGAGTTTGACAAAATGCTCACAGCCTGAACTATTGAACGAGTGGAAGAATCTTACTGGGTGATTCCTATGGTAGTACAGGAAAGAAAACAAAAGGGTGAAATAAGAATATGCGTGGACCTCAAAAAGATGAACGATGCCTGTGTACACGATCCATTCCCAACACCATTCACAGATGAAGTACTGGAGAGTGTTGGTGGTCAGGAATAATACTCGTTCACTGATGGGTTCTCAGGGTACCATCAGATCAAGATCATGCCAGAAGATAGGAGCAAGACAACCTTCACAACAAAATGGGGCTGCTTTCGATACATCGTTATGCCATTTGGAGTAAAGAATGTGCCAACTATATTTTTGCACATCATTGTGGCCGCATTCAAAGAATACATCCACAAGTTCTTGGGGATCTATTTGGATGATTGGACTATCATTGGATTAGTTAAGCACCATGTAGCAAGCTTACGCTTAATGCTGGATACTTGCCACCGACACCAGATTGCACTGAACCTGAAGAAGTGCACATTCCTCATTCTGTTTGGAAACCTGCTAGGACATGTGGTCTAAAAACAAGGCTTGATGGTGGATCCTGTGAAGATTGTCGTTATTCTAAATTTGGAAACACTGCGAAGTGTTAAACAACTACACGCTACTTTGGGACACCTGGATACTATAGGAAATTCATCAATTATGCCCAAATAATAGTGCCAATGGAAAACTATTGAAAAAGGATGTTACATATTGCTGGAATGATGATTTCATGAAGAGTTTGGATGTCCTGAAGGGTAAACTAGCCTCCGCTCCAATCCTAGTCTTCCCAAAATGGGATGTCGAATTTCATGTACATGTCGATGCATCATGTATTGCGTTGGGAGCCATACTCACATAGGAGGGCATGGAGGGCGTGGATCACCTGATTGCGTTTACAAGTTAGAGATTGTCCAAAGCAGATAATAACTATTCCACCGCTGAGTGCAAGGGGTTGGAAATGGTGTACATGCTCCAAAAATACCAACACTATTTACTCGGGGGACATGTCAAGATGTACACCAACCATTCTGCGTTGAAATACCTGGTGAACAAACCTATGTTGGGGGGCGCATATGCAGATGGCTCTTACTATTTCAAGAATATGATTTTGAGGTCATAGTCAAGCGGAGATGCCTAAACATAGGACTAGGTCACCTGTCACAAATTGAGACGAGCAAGGTGTTATAAGGAAAACTAGTGTCCATTCAAAGCTGCTAGTCCCACTAAGATGGATAGCTATCTTAGAAACAAACAAACTAAAGCCACTTGTGTTTTCCTTTATGAGAAGTAGATGAGAGAGAAGCAGAGAGTACCAACCTCAGTCTTTCACTTGGCTCCTTGCTTGTTTCCTCTCCCCTTTGACATATGTTTGTTGCTCCTTCCTCGCTTGTCCCGCTTCATAGAAGACCTGTAGAGTCAAAGCAGTATAATACCATCAAAGCATAGAGATCTAGAATCATAAACAATATAGGATTAGGTATATATTGACCATACAAATGCATATATCAATTCAATATTCAAAGAAATACAAGAATATGGAGGAAAACTCAAATAGCTTTATTGATAGAAGTAGTAGAAGAGAGGATTACAACCCATCAATCTGACCCAGCGCCGTCCTCCTAGCTTGAAAGCCCTTCCTCACCTCATGAAAAGCTAGATCACCCAACACTATGATGTTCCACAAAGAAACCAACAACACTTCCTTACAAGATGCAAAATTCTAGCCTCAGGATCTCTGGCATGAGGGATCCATTTATAGATGTTTGTAGGTGGGTGAGTCAGCTTCTGGGATTTTGATTAGTGTCCTCTCTCTGATAGTTCTCAATTCCACTTGGAGATTTCATGATCTCTTACTCATGACTGGGTAAATTTAGAGAGGCAAGTGTCACAGGAGAAGTTTCTGGAAGATTCGATGATCATCCACCTTGCAAACTGTCTTTTCCATTTGTCTACTCTTACTCATCGCACCCTATAGAATGGATTTCCAGTATGCATCACACTTTTTTGCATGTGGCAGGTGACATGCATTGCACCCTTAGCACTGAGCAGTCTATATGGTCCAGTTTTGACCAGTGTGAGTAGTTTTTCATGGAGAAATTTTGGGAGATAATGTAATCAGCTAACCTTACTCCTTTAGGGTATGAAGTAACACTTTTAAGGAATTAGAAGCCCTTGGTTTACAGACATATGCTATTGGGGTTGCAGTGTCCAAATATTTCTAAAACAGTTGCCCCCTAAAGCACGAGGTCGTAAATTTTTTAATGTCGGGTGAAATGCTTTATTGTGACGATCTGAGGTTTTTCAAACTGGAAGGTGACCTATAATAAGATACAATACAATAAATTATCTTCACAATATTTTCATGATCTAGCTAGGGCGGGCATTACCATGCTCAGCTTTATAAATCCATTCTCATGTACATAGGATAGACAACCGTCTGTGTGGCAGACTGATGATTCTAGTAGAGCCATCATCCTTTGGCTTGGATGATTATCTGTGCAGCAATGATGTACATTTGATGTCTTTATTTTCTTCAATATATTGTAGCATGAATGGATGAAACTAGATCCAAGGTCTTCAAAACGCATTCAATCTTCGCCCGAAGTACAAGTCGATCCATGTGAAAAGATGTTCTGGAGTCGAACATGGAAAGACATTACCTGATTACCAGCTAATGATGTAAGTTGTTAATAGGCATGAGAGGAATCATCAATAATGATGATGACCCTCAAGGTACGGCAGTACAATTCACATGATGTGAAAATGGGACTTGGCATCGAACACCATGCAAAATCTTTCGGTCGAACGCCATTGATGTAAACCTATTGCCAGAAGTGAGAAACTTGCCATTTAGGCATGCAAGCTTCAAAGTACTAAAAGGGTTGTTCCTAGGTCGAATTCTTGGATAATGCGCTGATGTTGACAAGAAGTGACCTATCGTGGGAGGGCATTAATGAATCCCACATCTACGACATGGAACAGAGAAAATGATTTTGTGGAGGTGAAAATGGTTTGATAATACAGGGTTCAGGGTGGCGGTCATGAAAGAATGAAGGGTGAAGGTATTGCAGCAGATGAGATACAAGATGGGTTGGTGAATTCTCTGAGTGACTTCTCTTGAACATATCGGTGACACTGAAACAGATTGGTAGCATTAACCCCAAAATGGATGGTATGGTGAACCAACGGTAATATGACCGGTGAACGGAATAACCCAACCCGACTCAATCATGGCGATGGAGTGAAAGTGTCATGTTCAAGAGCG
>APFE031503318.1:0-28887 GCA_000404065.3 Pinus taeda | reverse complement strand
GAAAACTCTAGGATTCCTTTTTCATCATGTAATCCCTTAAGTCTGAAAAAGTGTAAAATAATATGAAAGCGATGAATTTTCAATAGTTTTAACGAGCTGAACAAGATAAGCGCTCAATGCTTTTGTGTAATAATCCCTCAAGTCCAAAAATATTAAAATCTAGAGGAGGGATAAGACTTACGATGGTTTTAATGAGCTGGAGAGGCCAATTGCTCAGCAATATTTTCATATTTTACGAGTCAGATGAAAAGAGCTTAAAACAAATTTGTTTTTTGAGGACTGAGTGATATTTTCAAGTAGCAACTGGTTCTAGGTAAGGTTTGGAACTTTCCAATCACAGTAGTGTAAAGAAGATGGATAACAGAATCACTCATCATAGCTATTCCTCAAAATATGTAAACAATCAAATGGAGGTGTATGATCAGCTAAAATAGAGTGGAGGTGATGGTAGGAACACGACCAAGGATCAAAATCTGATGATAATGTGATCACAATGGTTATTTACCAAAGGTGGGTTCATTTTTTAATGAGCTTAAACTCTGGTGGAACATATGGTCTTTGCTAGGTTTATTTTTTAACGAGCTTTAACTTCGCATAAAACTGCTCGTGATAATGGTCATTGATATTCAATTCACCGTTAACACTATGTTCTTTTGACGGTCATACTACCTATTCAATTGCTCCATCAAACTGATTAGAAATGAGAATACATGTTTGAAAAATGAGTTAAAACACTAATACCCTACTCAAATTATGTGAAATGTAACTTAAAAGTAGTTTTTAGCCCTCATTTTACCATTTCATTTGAATTTGGGATTGTTGGAGCTCTGGAGGTGTTCCCCCCCTACTTTTCATCACCTGATTCTGGGAGATTCTGTGGACGATTTTCGGTGTTGTCTAGACCAGGTAAGAGCTAAATCTAAGCTCCTCAATTGCATTCTTTCCTTTTTGAATTCTGAGCATGTTTTCCTGCTTTTCTGAGCCTTTGGGGTTTGAACAATTCGTTCTACCCCCATCACACATAGTATACATCGAAAGGTGTGATGCATACTAGACTGGCCATTGGCCAGTCAGTATGCATCTCACCCAGTACATAGGTGGGGTGCGATGGACGCAAGAAGGAAAAATTTTGCACTGATTTTTCATGGAAATTTTGCCTGCTTTTTGCCAAATCAGGATCGTAATTCTTCTCTTGTTTTTTTTTCAAAGATTCATTGGAGCAAAATGGTTGTTATATGGTGTGAAAGTGAGCATGAAGAAGGGGACACCTTACATGATCCGGGTACAGTAACTGCATTGCATAACTATGGTTTGCTCAAGTTATTCTGCATATCTAGCATGAGGGAACAAATCAAATTGTTGCAATATTTCCTCGATGCATAGGATCCTACCAACCAGGTGTTCCAGATTAGAGGCAAATCCATCCCCTTGACTATTGAGGACATCTACTTCTTGACCAGTTTATCGAGGCGTGGTGCCCCTCTCTCACTATCAGGTTCCGCCCATGGGGTGAATCCGTGAGGGATTATATTCGTCGATACTGTAGAGAAGGATCTCAGTCGAGCAGGGACGGCAAGATCAATATCCGAGATGTCACTGACTAGTCCTTGAGGACTATCTTATTCACCTTTGCTAGATTGGCTGGTAGTGCAACCCTTCACTTGGCATACAGGTCCTATATGCAGTACGCATTGGAATGCCTCGAACCAAAGGTATTCAATTGGTGTGATGTAGTACTTCTAGTGATAAAAGAACAAATTACCAAGGTGAAAAAAGGAATATCCAACTTTGGCTATGGTTCTATTCTGACCGGTTTCACCTTGGAGAAGATCCCACTGATGCAGCCACAATACATTTCACTTGGTCTGCCACCACCAACTGAGCCACGGATGCAGAGATGGGTTGACCTTATGGCTAGACATGCTGGTCAATCATAGGTTTCCTTCTCTAATGCCTTCTTCAAGTGGTTCAACCGTCAATTGATGGTTTATCCCGAGTGTCCGTATGCTGGGATGGATTTCCGGAGTGACCCAGATTTGGCACTGCCAACTGGCGAGCAGTGGGGTGTCATGGGTAAAAATATCTGACCATATCTCTGTTTATTTCTTTTATAATGCTCTTGTGATTTATTTTATCAAGACTAATCAAAACTCATGTTCTCATGCAGATATCAGGCTAGTACGACCAGCAGTGCGCCTGAGAGCAGCAGTTGTCGTTCCAGCAGGAGAGGCTGTAGGGAGGGTTGTCCTTCGCGATCTGGATGTAGCTGAGACTCTAGCAATGTTGCAGGATCATATTGAGGGTCTCAACCTTGGTATTCTAGATGTGAGGACCGACGAGCTACCTCTAATATTACAGTGACATATCACTGGTGTGCCGAGTCGATGGACTAGGCTCTTACGCATGATTTCACAAGAGGTGACTTGTTATCATCAACACCATTAGACTAGGGTGCCCCCTAGCATTTTGAGTTTTTAGGTCATATGACTAATTTTTTCTTGGACACACAACACTATAAACTATAAACAGTTGTATATATTTTTTATTTTTAGAGCTTTATTTTGGTTAAGTTATATGATCCTGATGCAAATATTGATGAAATGCTTTCCTCTTATAAATATTTCGAATTTCTATCTAGCACATAATTTGCTAATGAATTGGTTAATGTGTTTAATTTTCAGAAATGTGTTGATATTGAATAGAATCAAGCTGCCTTTTCAAAATCTTGACCCTTAGGAACATACAATAGATAGATGGATTCGGCACAGAATAGATGTTGATACGCTGTAAAATGACAAGTTGTGAGTCTAGCCTGATGACAAGTCGGCGTATGTCATGTGCGATGGCATCAGAGAGGAGCTCTATCAACGTGCTGTATTCAACAATGTTGTTCATTGATCGACCAATACATACCCCTCTGAAACTCACTAACTCGTCGCTTGAATCATAGATGGCCCAGGCTGCAGAAGATAGCTTCTGCGAACTACGAATCGCACCGTCGGTGTATCCAACAAATGACTCCAATAGGTTCGACATCTGCAACAAATGAAAAAGTGAATTACCTAACCAAAACGATTACTCTTAGCAAAAACAAAAATGTAACAAAAGCATATGAAGAGGTTACCACACCGAGTCAAGCATAGTAACGCTTAAGGTACAACCTGTTTCAGGGTTGCGACAGTGGAATCCCATCATAATCCATTAGCTCGTAGGCTCCTTTTGGCAATACATGCTTAACAATATAGGGGCCCTTCCACAAAGACTGGAACTTACATGCTCCCAATTTATCGGATTCTTGGTTGTAAAGTAAGACCAGGTCACGCACTGAGAAGACACGGGGTTTGACATTCTTGTCAAACTGTGCCTTGACTCATTTCTTATGTGCTTCATTAGCTAAGGCGGTGTCACAACAGGTTTCATCCAGTTGGATTAATTCCAAGAAACGAGCCTCCTCTTTTGAAGTTCCAAGGAGAAGGCCGACTGTGAGCTTGAGGGATGAAATTTCGCATTGAACTGGTAAGATCACTTCTAGGCCATACACCAGCTGAAAGGTTGTAAAACCGGTCATGTTTCTCATCGATGTTATGTATGCCCACAAGGCTGAGTATAGGATTAGGTGCCAAATCCATTTATGGACTCCAATCATCCTTTGCAGCATCCATTTCAAGACTTCGTTGATTGCCTCAACTTGTCCGTTAGCTTGTGGATAATACGGAGTAGAGCTATCATGGGAAAATCCTAATTTAGCAGCCAACTCGACCATCATGTGATTGCGGAAATGTGATCCATGATCTGTGACTGTGGCTTGTGGAACACTAAATCTGGAGACTACATGATTGAAAAAGAAAAGAGCAGTCATTTCACCACTGTTGTTTAATGTAGGCATCACCTCGGTCCATTTCGTAAAATAATCAACTACAACTATGATATACCCATGCCTCCTAGCCAAGGTGGGGTTACATGTCATGAAATCTATGCCCCATCTTGCCAATGGCCCAACAACAACTACTGGTTGTAGAGGTCCTGGTGGTATTCTGGTTTTGCGGTCGAAGATTTGACAAGCATGGAAACTTCTGACTACGGTTATGCAATCCTTGAACATTGTTGGCCAGAAGTATCCTACTCATAAAATATTTTGTGCCATAGCATAACCAGATTTATGCCCCCCACATGTGCCTGAATGACAATCATTCAGGACCTTTTCGGCCTCCTCATGGGTGAGGCACCTTCACAGAACTGTATTGATACCACGACAGTAAAGTGTATCACCGATGATCATGTAGTCTTTTTCTTGGTATCGAGTACGTTGTTGTTCTAAGCGAGGTATTAGACCTATATGTTTGGGTCTAGAGAGAGATGATTATATCTCCATACCACAGGTCGCTTGAAGATATCAGAAATAAAGATTCATCCACGATTGTTGGTTTGGATGTTGAATCGTTGGATGACAATGGGAAGTCACACAGTAACTCCGTGAAAACCAGGGCTTTCTTTGATTTGGATTTTACGAATTCCATATCAAACTCTTGCAAAATTGCTATCCATTTCGAATATTTTCCCCCAAGCAACTGTCGCAACAAGATGTAAGTCATGGGGTTGCAATCTGACAAAATGGTAGTTTTTTGGAAGAGGACATAGTGTCGAAATCTCTGTACCTCTTGAACAACTGCGAGAGACAGCTTTTCAAGATAGGAGTACTTGCTTTCTATATAATTTAAGTTTCGACTTAAATAATAGATAGGATGTTCGATTCCATTGTCTTCTTGAACTAAAACCATTGCGATCGTCGTATCTGCTGTAGCCAGATACAAGTTAAAGTCTTTTTGATAATTAGGAGCATACATTATTGATGCTTATATTATGGATTCCTTTAGAGCATCAAAGGAAGCTTGCACAACTTGATCTTGCTTGAAGGGTACTTCTTTTTTCAACAGACAAGTATAACCTTTAGCAAGTTCGGTGTAATTTGGAATGAACCTCCTCAAAAAGTTTGCTTTCCCTTGGAGTTTCTGAATCTGAAGCAAAATTGAAGGTGGAGGCAGGTCAATGATTGTCTGAACCTTACACGGGTCAAGGTGAATCCCATCCTTTCAAACTACAAAGCCAAGTAAATGACCAAACCTGACACAAAACACACACTTGTGCGGATTGAGTCATATCTTGTAGTGTCAGCAACGTAGAAATATTGCTCTCAAATGTCGCGGATGATTGGTCCGCTTTCATGAATGAGCTGAAAGATCGTCGAGGTATGGTTGAACGATGTTCTTGATGTCATGGAAGGCATAATTCATTACCCTCTGAAAGGTTGCCCCTGTGTTCTTTAAACCAAAAGGTAGCTTGTAGTATGCAAATGTGCCCCACAGAAAAATAATTACAGTCTTTCACTGGTCCTGTGGGCAGATATTTATTTGATTATACCAGGAAAATCCATCCATAAATGAAAATATTTCGCTTCTGGCGCATTCATCAATTATCCGGTCGATAAAGGGTATAGGATAGTTTTCCTTTGGACAAGCTTGATTTACATCCCTATAATCGATGCACACTCTAATCGTTCCTTACTTTTTCATCATAGGAACAATGTTCGATACCCAATCGGTTAGAGGAACCAGGTAAATGAAACCAACATGGAGAAGTTTTTCAATTTCTGCCTCGATGGCAGTGACTTTCTTTAGGTGCACCTATCAAAGCCATTGTCGTACTAGTTTGACATCTGGATACATCTTAATTTCGTGTTCAACTATGCTCAAGTCAATGCCTGACATTTCTCCATATGACCATGCAAAGACATCTCGAACTTGCAAAATAGAGCATAATATACTTCCTGTTCTGATGAAGAACAAGACTTGCCGACATGAATATTCTCTACAACATCTGGTTTGGTCGAGATATTTATGGTGATAGTTTCTTCAATATTGGACAGGTTTCACTCAGAATCCACCGTATTTATAGTATTTGATAGGAAATCAAAAACTAAAGGATGATTAAGGTCGTTGGAACAATCTTCTTTGTAATCTGGAAGATTGGAACGATGGTTGTGATCTTCCCATGTTTCTCCCTCTATCATCATTGACTGAAAAGTTCCTTCATCTGTAGAATGTACATGTGACCAAGGATCTAAAGAGGTGCCATATTCCTTAGACCTATCTATCCAAACGCTTGATGAGCGTTGATTTGGGTTTACCTCGAATGCCGAAAACATTGATTGCTACAATATTTCTATTGGGCTTGGAGGCAATACCTGGTGATGATCCATGCTAACATCGTGTTTGGACATCTTCTGAATAGAAAATATCATATTGCAGGTTCCCACCGTGGCCACTTCCGCCAGATTGTTTGGAGGCTGTAGGGCAAAAGTACCCATCAATGTAGGGTCTTTTAGTAGGCCTACTCCTATATTTTGAAGCAACTGAGAGCTTTCGTGGATCAACAAAATGCTTCTCATAACTTGTGAACTATTGGGGAGAAAGGTTTGTTGGTCAACAATTGTTATCCCTCGAAAAGGAAATGCAATCTTTCTGAAGTATGTCGACACAACAGCAGCCATAGCATAAATCCAAGGCCTTCCTAGTAGGATGTTGTGATCGATGTTTCCATTGATAACTTTAACATCAATTTCTATTGTTTTTCCCCCCAGTTCGACTTGCAAGTTACTTAAAATCCCATATGGAGTGTATGTCTGTCCATCAAATGTTTTCAATGTCATCGATGATCGCGACAAGGGTGGTGAGCCTAAATTTTTCCATCAACTCATTGAGATAATACATGTAGATGCCCCCTCATCAATAATTGTTCGATGAACAGTTTTGTTGAGGGCTTTCACTTGAATGAGGAAAGCGAGTTGAGCTGGTAACTGAGGTTCATATCCTTTATCATTAAAAGCCACGCGATTGGAATCCACTGGGTCAATCCCACCTATTGTTGATAATAGAGCTTGCTTTTGGGAGGGGCAATTTTGCAGTACCTTAAGTATCGACATAACGGACAGTGATTGGGCCAGGTCCTCTACTATATTATAATTCTATGCTTCTCTGGCACGAGGATTAAATGTCAATTTGTTTACTACTCCTTTTGGTGGCTTTATTGTTAGCTCAGGAATGATGGGTGGCACAACTTTGGTGGAAGTTGTTGTCGAACTACTAGGTTGATCAGTAGCCTTGTTGTTTGACAGCTATGGATTCCCATAATATTTATTCCTTGTCGATATCAAAGAATAATTTTGTTGTTTTGAAATGGAAAACATAAGCACTTTGGATGGGGAAGCATTGTCACTAGCAACTAGATTGGTTCCCAGGTTTGGAAATGAATCAGTCAATACCGCTGAGGTTTTTTAACTCTTAAAGAGATTCTTAACTTCAGCTTTATGTGGACAATCTCACGTCCAATGATCTTCATCACATATCTGACACCCTAAAGGGGGTTTCCTTTGCCCAGAAGGGTTTGTAGAAGATTTTTTAAGAGACGACTCATCCTACTTCTTGATTTTCCCTTTCTTTTCCTTCTTGCCTCCTGGTTGCTTCGGTTCTTTTCCTTTGTCATTCGACATGACATTAACCTCCGAGGCGAGAAATTCCTCATTTGCATTTTGACTAGAAACTGTACGGGCTTTCTTTGATGTAGCCTTTGTGGTTTTCGTGCTAGTCGTACCTATCATGGCATCGCTGACATGAGAGTCTTTATTTGATTTAGGAGGAGGAGGAATGGAAAACTCTAGTCTAGGAGCATCAAGGATTTTGTCGTAGAGCATGCCAGACTGAGTATAGATCAAGTCTAGATATTGTGCATGAGCAATGACTTGCTCTTCAGTGACGACCCCTCCCTTTGCCACATCTTCTATAATAGAAGGTAACAATGACTTAATAAACCATTCAGCTAGCAGCTGATCAGGAACACATGTTTTCACCATTCTACGACAACATAGCCACTCATGAATATGATCAGATATGTGAGTGGCTGTCGTTTGCTTGAAATTGGTAAGAAGATCCGTTCCTGTTTCATACCTTATTAGTAACTGAAAATGGGTTAAAAAGGTTGTGGCAAGGGCACTGAAGTTATCAAATGAAGCTCTAGGCAATTTGATGTACCATTTCACTGCTGGATTAGTTAATGTTCTCTAAAAAAGGCGAAGCCTAATCGAATCATCATTGAAAGTGTTGGATGAACACCACAAATGAAAGGTCATCACATGATTCGATGGGTCTTCACCTAGATTTCCATTAAATTTAGGAATATCTGACGAAAAATTATGAGGAATCACTGGCCACCATGGGGCATAAGAAATTGGATTGTTTGATAGCTGATTTAGATCCGGTAACTCTAAAGTTGCCACAAAGGGCAACTGTTGATTCAGGATCGGGGAAGCGTACCCAGGATAAGATGGGATCACCTGAGCAGTGGGTCTTTGCATACCAACATAATGTATTTGATGCTGATAACTTTGGTAAGGCTAATGGACATAACCATTATGATATGATTGATGTTGACTGTTTTGAATATACGGCTACCCATGACCCGCAAAGCTTTGTTGCTCAGGTCCTCGGTAAGCTTGTTGGAATTGTGGTTGTTGATATTGTACTAGCCATGGTTGTGAAGCCATTTGTTGTTGTCCAATACTTGTTATCTAACCAATATGAGGGGTAATAGTACCTGTTTGAGCCTGGGTCGCTCCGGTTAAGGAGCCACTAATCGGTGATTGTGGTTATGTCATGGAGACAAGAGACTATTGTATTATGACCTGAGAAACTTGAGGTTGGAATACAACAGGAAACACTTGTACTTGCGACACCGTCACAATAGTCGGTGTAGTGGGGATATTCGACACAGGTAGACTTGGTTGCATTGAATATACAACTCTTGGTTGTTGAGGCAATATTAGCACCCAACCACTGGATGTAATTCCAGTTTGACCCAAAGTCTGTTGTGAACTCTCATATGGTTGTTCTCCCGGAGGGAACAATGAAAGGGCATATTTCCCCCCATATGGAGGCAATCCAATGTTCAAAGGTAAGATTGACCTTTAGAGACTAGACGACCCAAATTGACACGGTTGTGAACGATCAATTTGTTGAGACTCAACATAAGAGATTCCAGATATTATTCCGGACGAACAAATGGGAATAGACCATACTGTCGAAACAGTCCTTTGGTGGACTTCATCTAGCAGTTGAGAGTTAGTTGGGACAAATGGTATACCAACGAACATTGTTGGAATGGCGGCAGGAGGTTCTGTTGCTACTGTATCAGACGACACACTCCTAGATGTTGATGGTTGTACAGACATATCGAGTCTATCCAAAATACTTCCTAGCGATTCTACAGGAACTTGCGATGGAGGCAGACAATCTTCTAAAGTAGAAGGATATAGGGTGATCCTAGTTCCAAAATGCAATGGAGTACTGGATAAAATATTTTCCACAATCTCTTCTATAGCAATAAATCCAGGTGGGAGAGGTAGACCATTAGGTCCATAAAATATTTCTGGTGCCGAAGAAAGTGTAGAATCTACAACTATAGATGTTGGAGGGGTAACACCTTTCGAATCAGCCCTAGATGAAGCTGGTTCAGAAATAGAAGTGTTTACCATTACACTAGGATCAGTTCTAATGTCCTCTTGTGACTGCGGAACTTATTCTGTAGAGGCAGGGATACCAAAAATGGTTGTAGTAACTGGAGTCTCCGAGGATGTTCGAACACAAGTTTCAAGAAAACTAGGGGACTTTGACCCAGTTAAACGAGTTCACTTGGCCTGGAATGGTTTTGTTTCTGGAGTCAAAGACAGTTGACTCGTTAGTCTCTGTGAATGACAAGGTTTCGATTGACTTTCTTCCGCGATTGCGGATTTCTTGATCAACTCAAAGTAAAAGGGGAAAATGTGCTTCCGAATTAAATGAATTTTAGATTCTTTGACACAACTCGCTTTTTCAATTTTTAAGAGTCGAGAAAAAGCTAAAGATGACTCTAGTCGCCTTCAATTTTTAATGAGCCTGAAGTGACAAGTGCTCAAATGGACCTTTTATTTTAAGGAGTCTGAAAAGGAATGAAAGAGACTACTCTGGAAATCTAGACAGAGGGATTACCAAACCAATTGCAAAACTGTAGAATACTTTTTACGATACGGCAATCAATCTTCCCGAATGCTATGTTCAGTGCATTGCGATCGATAGGGCGGTAGACACGACTTCCAAAGGATAAAGGATGTAGCCTATTGTGGTCTCCCAATATATACTCGACGGTATGTGGGAGCACAAGTCCATACTGGTACTTGTCATCTCGAAGGGGAGGAATCACCCAACCTATGATGAAAGAAATACTTACCAGGCTTTACGATGCTGGAATACGTCTCTAGCCGAGACTTCTAAATGTTGTGCGTTAGGTTCCAAAGTGTTTTTATGTTCATTGAATTTATTTTACAGTTGATCTTTCTTAAGAAGTTTGCCTTTAAGGTTCACCGCATGATGTCGATATACAATTCCTAAATATGGAATCTAAGATCATAAACAGTTGTTTACCCTTCTTTTTGTAATGAAAATCCTAGCTACGAAGGAAAGAGAAGCGATATTCTTTCAACATAGAGCAGAGAGCACACACTAGATGCACTTGTCCTAAATCAAAATCGACGAGTAGTCTAAATGCAAATGCACATGCATGTATTTGTTTTTCGCTTTCTTAATGCGTGGATGACAAAAGGAATGCTAAGTACAAATCTGAATTATCTTTTCTTTCAAAGCAACAGTACTAACAATTTTCTCTTCAAAATACGAAAGGAAGACAAGGACGACACTTTGTGATTTTTGAATTGAAAACTGCTTTCAACACTTGAAACACTATTAATTCAAATCAAATACAAGAGTAACAGTGTAATCGACCATCAAGAAGAGTAGAATTCTTTTCTTTGACTAAAAATGACACTTGCGACACTTCCAAATAAAAAGACGACAATTCGATTAAGCTACTTCTTTGTAAAGGAGAACTATAAATGGAGAAAAATACATAAAAACATTTACAATTCTTTGTAGAATGGAGGCTGAATAATGCAAAGAAGGGAGTTTCTACAGTGGTATACTGATCATAGATAGCAAAACTCCTGAATAAAGTTGAAGGGAGTGAAGAAAAACCAAAATCTGGAGGCAGAAACATTCTTATCTGATCATTGCACCTGTAACACATGCAAACAAGGATGCATCTCACCTATAGCACATCGGAGGTGTGATGCATCCAGACTGTCAAGAGAAGATAGTGCAATGGTCTAGGGAAGAGACTTTAACTTGGTTTTTGGTCACAGTTTGCAGCTTAGTTATGGGATTTAGACTGAGCCAATGATAGTCAGTAAATACAAATCATACTGGCTGATCTAATGAGGTTACTTGAGCCACCACCAGGGCAATTAGGATGTTTGCAAATCAATTGTTCAGTTTATAAACAAAACCTGGAGATGGACTGAAGCAACATTGATCTACTTTGCACTTGCATAGAAAATGCAGTTCGAATGCTAGCTGGCTTAACTTTAGGCTCCATCTATAGTTTATAAAGCAAACAAATATAAACAAGCAAACAAGCTATTCGCTCCCCAACGAAGCCGCCATTTTTTTATCGGGAAAACTAGTGTCCATTTAGAGTTGCTAGTCCCACTAAGATAGGTAGCTATCTTATAAACAAACAAACTAAAGCCACTTGTGTTTTCCTTTATGAGAAGTAGATGAGAGAGAAGCAGAAAGTACCAACTTCAGTCTTTCACTTGGCTCCTTGCTTGTTTCCTCTCCCCTTTGACATATATTTGCCGCTCCTTCCTCACTTTTCCCACTTCACAGAACACCTGTAGAGTCAAAGCAGTATAATACCATCAAAGCATAGAGATATACAATCATAAACAATATAGGATCAGATATATATTGACCATACAAATGCATATATCAATTCAATATTCAAAGACATACAAGAATATGGAGGAAAACTCAAAATAGCTTTATTAATAGAAGTAGTAGAAGAGAGGATTACAACCCATTGACCTAACCCAGCACCATCCTCCCAGCATGAAAGCCCTTCTTCACCTCATGAAAAGCTAGATCACCCAACACTATGATGTTCCACAAAGAAACCAACAACACTTCTTTACAAGATGCAAAATTCCAGCCTTAGGATCTCTGGGATGAGGGATTCATATATAGATGTTTGCAGGTGGGTGAGTTAGCTTCTGGGATTTTGATTAGTGTCCTCTCTCTGATAGTTCTCAATTCCACTTGGAAATTTCATGATCTCTTACTCACCCCTGGGTGAATTCAGAGAGGCAAGTGTCACGGGAGAAGTTTCTGGAAGATTCCATGATCATCCACCTTGCAAACTGTCTCTCCCATTTGTCTACTCTCACTCATCACACCCTACAGAAGGGATTTCTAGTATGCATCACACTTTTTGCATGTGGTAGGTGAGATGCATCGCATGCTTAGCACTGAGCAGTCTGTATGGTCCAGTTTTGACTAGTTCTGAGTAGTTTTTCATGGAGAACTTCTAGGAGATGATGTAATCAGCTGACCTTACTCCTTTAGGGTATGAAGCAACACTTTTAGGGACTTAGGAGCCCTTGGTTTATGGACATATGTGATTGGGGTTGCAGTGCCCAAATATGTCTATAATATGAGGAACCAATGAATTTGGAAGAGGGATTACTTGATGCGCAACTCTATGCAGTGTGCGTCGTGGATGGACACTTTGAAGACATAATCCATTTTCTACCAATAGGGACTGTACTAAAGGAATACTCAGTCCAACAAAAGAAGGAATTGGTGGTGCAAGCAACGGACTTTTCTGTCATCGCGGTCTACCTCTACAAAATGGGCAATGATGAGATATTGTGAAGATACGTACCTGAATTTGAACAAGGTTAGATCCTCATGGAAGCACATGGGGGCACTACAGGAGGACACTATGCAGGAAGCGCAACTACACACAAGATTCCTTGCGCAGGGTTATGGTGGCCAACCCTACACCAGGATTCGAAAGCACACTATAAGGCTTGCGATATCTATCAAAGGACTAGAAAGCCATCACGAAGGGATAAGATGCCACTAAATCCACAAATGACACTACAGCCATTTGAAAAATGGGCAATCTACTTTGTGGGCCCAATCAAACCTTACGGAAAGATGGGTGCACAATATATCATGATCCAAATTGGATCCATAAAAGACTATCAAGAACCATGACTATATCAAGTCATAGCAAATCTCTAAGGAAATCCAAAACAACGATAAGAAACACCCTGAACCAGTGGCAATGGCAGCCAGCATGGAAGGATGAGGACCTCGGTCAAAGCGCACTCACCGAGGCCCATGGAGACTGTGCCGGAAGAAAAATTAGCCCCTAGGAGCCCTGGATCTGGAAATAGAGGTGGATTTTGATGTGCGATTCGCTAGGTGAATAGGGCTGAAATGGAGGAAGCCTTAAGCACTCAGACGCATGGAAAACTGGAGAACCGCAGGTGAAAAGGAAAAAGTGCTAAAAGGAAAAAGGCAAGGCCTGCACTCTGGAAACCAATAGTATTGATCAGAGTGCCCTCAAACGGTAAATAGTTTTGGAAGGAAGTGGAGTGATCCCACTCAACCATTGATGCATGGTAGGCAGGGTTGAGAGAAAACCGTTGTTGATCATGCGTTATCAGTCGAGCAGGTCAACCGCGCGGGACGTGTGTACAATGTTGGATCTAGGGAATCCAAATTGGACGGCTAAGATTGTGCTCGATGGAGGAAGAGGAATCGATGAAGGATTAAGCTGCGTTTGTAAATATTTGAGGTCTGTTTGACTGCCACGGTGGAAGAAAGACTTCATCCACGATGAAACTAAAGAAATGAATCGACGAAGAAAGTTGGTGTTATTTAGAGGAGGACACGTGGCCACTTCCTAAGCGTTCATGCTGATGCCGAACAAGGAACTTCAAGCATAGCTGCAGAAGGTGAATCAACAGAGGCAGAAGAGGAACCAAACAGGCATGAGTTTGAATGGCTAAAATCCATGAACAGTGAGACAAAATACACAATTGAACATTGAGAAATAGAAACAAGAGAAGAAGATAGTAAAGCAACAGCAGGAAGAGACAGAGGGACGAGCTGACCAGTGGCAGGGTCGAGCACCAGAGCTTGAGAGATTCAAACCATCCCATAGAGGAATCTATTTGGGTTGAGCACCACGTTGGTCTCTTTCCCCTGTAGACCAAAAGGTCATAGAGCTGGTAGGAAGAAGAAGAGTTTGTGTACTCGAGTGGGGGGAATCCAAGAACCACCCTGCCAAGCAAAACCTGCTTTATGGGAACTCACATTGAGTCCCTATATTGTAATTCTCTGCTCAAGGGCACAATAAAACTAGGCCACCACTGAAAGTTGGACTGGAGATGTAGCCCAGGAGAACAGGGTGAACTCCTTATTAAAATTCTTGTGTCTTTATATTTGCTTACTGTATTTCTCTGTGTCTTTCCATTTTAAATGTTCTGTGTATTGGAAATTTGATCAATCCGTTGTTTCAATAACATAGAACACACACCAACACATGAGTCTGTAATACCTTTGTTTAATAAATCTTTAACTGATGTCACTCATAGCGTGAATATCAGATCAAGTGGTATCAGAGCTCAAGGTTGTAAGGTTAGACAAGCTTGTGTTGGTTTAGCTGTGAATGCTCACAAGATCAAAGCTCAAATTAGGAGAAGGAGAGTTGGTAGAAAATAACCCTGAAATTGGGAGAGTCTATTCTTGAAATACAATGTCAGAGGAAGGTTCTATGGGGCCAAACCCTCAATTCATAGAAGGTTTCATAACTGTAAAGTCTATGGTAGAAGAAATGTATAAGGACTTTAGAAAGCATAAGGATGAATATTCATCAGGTTCTAAATAAGATAAAGAAGAAGATGAGTCTCATTCCCATGACCACTCAAAAGGAAAAGGGAAAGAGAAAAGATTTCTCACACCTCCTAATAGCCCTGTGCATAATAAGAAAGCATCTTTGATCAAGCTAGATGTTAAATTTTACTTTCCTATATATGATGGAGAGTTGAATGCTAAAAATATGGACAATTGGATTAGACAAATTGATGTGTATTGCAGAGTACAGAACATCGATTTAGACAAGAGAAAAATTCAGCTGGCAAGCCTATGCCTAGGAGGCATTGCCTTGGTTTGGTCGGAAGGCAGATCCTAAGCTGACATGAAAAGACATGGAAAGACCATCTCTGTCTAGAGTGAATTTGTTTCTGCAATCAAGAAACAATTCTATCCATTGGCCTACATGCAACAAGCCATGATGAGTTGTCAAACTCTTCGATAGTTGAAAGGGAAAAGCATGCAAGGGTACACTCAAGAATTCAAAAAGAGAGCATTGATGTTGGGTATCTCACTAGACTCACCTAAGACTCTTTTGAAGTACATTGGCGCTCTACACAGCTACATGAGGAATACCATCCTCATGTTTAATCCCACTAGTATAGATGAGGTATCTGTACAAGCTACTCATCTAGAGGCTAGAGGGAAGAATGGAAATCCGAAAGTTGGGGGATCATCCCAACCCTCTGTAAGAAAGAGCAAGGAGAAAAGAAAGCAAAAGTGGAAAGTAAGGAAGGTAAACACTGCACAAAAAAGAAAAGCTTTATGCACTCACTGTAAAAAGGATGGGCATGATGATGAGCATTGTTGGATTCTGCATTTGGAGCTAAGACCTAAGAAGTCTGAGGGCAAGAAAAAGAAAATTGTTACAGTTATTCAGAAAGATTTGGGGTCAGACTCGGGAGGTGAAACAATCATTGCAGCCATAGGTATAAAAGGTTGTCTACTTTAGAGAATGCTGAAATCAAGAAGAAGGTGCAGGAGTTGCTCGAGAAGGGCTTCATTAAGCCTAGCACATCACCATGTGGGTCACCAATCATTTTGGTGAGAAATAAAGATGGCTCATGGAGAATGTGCATTGATTATCGAGCACTGAATAAGATAACAATAAAAAATCATTATCCCCTTCCTCGCATAGATGATATTTTAGATCAATTGAAGGAAGCTGTTTATTTCACCAAGCTGGATTTGCACAATCGATACCATTAGGTTAGAGTTGCAGAGCAAGATGCATGGAAGACTGCTTTCAAAATAAAGAAGGGATTGTATGAGTGGCTAGTTATGCCTTTTGGCTTAACCAATGCTCCTGCTACTTTCATGAGATTAATGAGTGATGTACTCAGGCCTTTTCTTGACAATTTTGTTATTGTGTATCTCGATGACATTCTGATTTTTAGTAAAATGTGGGAAGAACACTTAGAGCATGTTAAGCAGACATTAGATGTTGTGAAAAGAGAAAAAATTTATGTTAAAGTCTCAAAATGTGAATTTGGCAAAACATCTCTAAATTATTTGGGTCATATAGTAGGGGGAGGTGAATTGAAAATAGATCCCTCTAAAGTGGTAGTGATTGTAAACTGGCCTAAACCCAAGTCTGCTACAGCAGTGAGAAGCTTCTTAGGAGCAACACAATATTGGAGGAAGTTCATCTCTAACTTTTCCTCAATTGCAACTCCCTTACATGCTTTAACAGGATTGAATGAGGTGTTTCAGTGGGGAGGCAAACATCAAAAAGCCTTCAACACTTGAAAGAAAAAATTAGTACATCACCTGTACTAGCACTGCCAGATCTATAAAGACCATTTGAGATCCAAACTGATGTCAGTGATTGCCATGGGAGCAGTGTTGACACAGCAAGGTAAACCCATATGTTATCATTATGAGACTTTTAATTCTATAGTAGTTAACTATCCTACATATGATAAAAAAATTGTATGCATTAGTTCAGAGTGTGAAAAAGTGGAAACATTACTTAATGGGCAAAGAGACAGTAATACATACTGATCACCAACCACTTCAATATCTACACTCCCAAACTAAGTTGCGGCAATCAAGACATTACAGATGGATGGGTTTTCTATGATAGTTTCATTTAGTCATCTAATATAAAAAGGGCATACATAACAAGATTGCAGACATGTTATCTAGACCCATTGTAAATGCATCTTCCATACTTAAGAATAATTATGTGCTACATGAAAGCTACATAGAACAATATGCTCAAGATATGGACTTTAAAGATGTACATGCAACTTTGAGTCAAGGAAAAAGAGTAGAAGAACTAGATTATCATATAAAGGACCAACACTTATATCATTGTGGGAAACTCTGCATTCCACAAATTGAGAGGATAAAGATAATAAGGGAAGCACACACTTCTCTAATATCAGGTCACTTTGGGGTAAGTAAAACAGTTTCGCAGCTACAAAGGTTCTGATATTGGCCGAGAATGAATGAGATAGTTTCTAGATATGTAAAAGGATGTGCCATGTGTGCTAAAAGAAAGCCCAACAATAGAAAACTAGGCTTGTACACTCCATTGCCAGTTCCTTCTCACCCTTGGGAAAGTGTTTCCATGGATTTTGTTGGAGGACTGCGTAAATCTAGGAAAGGTCGTGATTATCTATATGTTTTTGTGGATAGGTTTAGAAAAATGTTTATTTTGATACCCTATAGTAAACAGATTACAGTTGAACAAACTGAAAACTTGTTCTTTGAACATGTACGGGTTCATTTTCGATTGCTCACTTCCATTATATCTGATCGAGACACCCGATTTGTGGGGAAGTTTGGTTGAGTCTGTGGGAACTAATGGACACCAAATTAGGGAAGAGCACAACTTTTCATCCAAAAACAGATGGCCAGACAGAAGTAGTAAACATGCCAGTGATCCAGTTACTAAGAGGGTATTGCAGCAAACATCCTAAGCTTTGGGATTAACACTTGTGTTATGTGCAACATGCTTACAACAGATCCAAACACTATTCTACATAGAGATCTCCTTTTGAGACCTGTTTTAGTTTAACACCAAGGTCCCCTTTGGATTTTGTCTTTGGTAAAGATACCATGGTTAATGGATACAATGATGTCGACAAGGCAGCTAGGTTCATTGAAAAAATCTAGGAGATCCACCAGGCAGTACAGGAACAGTTGGAAAAGAGCTAGGTCAAGTACAAGGCTAGGCATGATAGGCATCAGATGGAGCATAGTTTTCAAGTTGGATACGAGTTGTATATTAGCAAGGATAGGATGCAAGGTGAAAGTAAAAAGCTAAAGCCTATCAGGTATGGACCTTTTAGGATACTTGAGAAAATTGGTGAAAATTCTTTTTGCCTTGATCTACCAGCGTACATGCACATCTACTCAGTCGTAAATGTTGATTGATTTAGATTATTTGAACCTTTGATGATTGAGGATCCTGAAGAGCAAAGTCAATTTCCTTCTATTAATGATCTGCTACCTGAGTATCTCAATTAGTTGCAGGAAGATACAATGCTGGACAGGAAGGTGAGGACAATGCACAGGGGAAATATTGAGTATCTCAGGATTGGGCTCAAAGGTTCAAAGCCAAGCAATGCAAAGTGGATTGAAATTGGACAAGTGAGAAAATAGTATCCTCACTTAGTCAACACTTGAAAACCAACTTTTGGTGGTCCAAAAGCTTTTTCAGTGGGAAGGTTGTGATCCGAATTTGATCCATAAAATACTATCAAGAACCATGACTATATCAGGTCAAAGCAAATCTCTAAGGAAATCCAAAACAACGATCAAACACACCCTAAACCAATGGCAATGGTAGCCAGCATGGAACGATGAGGACCTCGGTCAAAGCGTGCTGACTGAGGCCCATGGAGACTGTGCGAGAAGCAAAATTAGCCCCTGGGAGCCCCAGATCAGGAAACAAAAGTGGATTTTGATGCGTGATTAGCGTATGCTAATCACACATTGCTAGGTGAACAAGGATGAAATGGAGGAAGCCTTAAGCACTTGGATGCATGGCAAACTAGAGAACTGTAGGCAAAAAGTCAAAAGCGCTAAAAGGACAAAGGCGGGGCCTACACTCTAGAAACTGGTGGTATTGATTAGAGCACCCTCAAATGGTAAACGGTTTTGGAATGAAGCAGAGTGATTCCACTCAACGATCAACACATGGTAGGTAGAGGTGAGAGAAAACCGTTGTTGATCGTGCATTATCGGTCGAGCAGGTCAACCACGTGGGACATGCGTACAACGTTGGATCTAGGGAATCCAGATCGGATAGCAGAGATTGCGCCCGATGAAGGAAGTGAAATCGATGAAGGATTAAGCCGCATTTGTAAAGATTTTAGGTCCATTTGACCACCATGGTGCAAGAAATACTTCATCCACGATGAAACTGAAGAAATGAACCAATGAAGCAGGTTGGCGCTATTTAGGGGAGAACACGTGGCCACTTCTTCAACGTTCATGCTGATGCTAAACATGGAACTTCAAGCACAGCTGCAGAAGGTGAACCAATAGAGGTGGAAGAGGAACCAAACGAGCATGAGTTCAAATGGATAAAAGCCATGAAAAACGAGACATAATACACAGTTGAAAACTGAGAGATAGAAACTAGAGAAGAAGGCAGTAAAGCAACAACAGGAAGAGACAGAGGGCCGAGCTGACCAGTGACAGTGTCGAGCACCAGAGCTTGAGAGATTCAAGCCATCCCATAGAGGATCTATCTGCGCTGAGCACCACATTGGGCTCTTGCCACTATAGACTAGAAGGTCATAGAGCTGGTAGGAAGAAGAAGAGTTTGTGTACTCCAGTGGCTTGGGGAATCCAAGAACCACCTTGCCAAGCAAAACTTGCTTTAGGAGAACTCACATTGAGTTCCTGTATTGTAATTCTCTGCTCAAGGGCATAATAAAACAAGGCCACCACTGAAAGCTAGACCGGAGATGTAGCCCAGAAGAACAGGGTGAACTCCTTATTAAAATGATTATTTCTTTATGTTTGCTTACTGTATTTCTCTATGTCTTTTCATTTTAAATGTTCTGTGTATTAGCAATCAGATTGATCCATTGTTTCAATAACACAGAACACACACCAGCACATGAGTCTGTAATACCTTTGTTTAATAAACCTTTAACTGATGTCACTCATAGGGTTAATATCAGATCACATCATCACCACAATGGAGTACCTGACATGATGGGTGGAAGTGCAGCCGGTCAAGGACTGCATAGCTGCTATGACTACGAAGTTTTTGTTCAAAAACATGTTGACATGATTTGGCTATCCAAAAATATTAATGAGCGATCACAAAACACATTTCCTGAATGAAACCATGAGTGTTCTCATAGAAGACTTCCTGGTGTATCATCAGAAATGTACACTGTACCACCGACACACCAATGGGACAGTAAAGGCATTCAACAAAATTCTAGAGACTGCGCTGACCAAAGTATGTAACGCGTAGTAAAACGACTAGGATGTGCACGTACATGTCGTATTATGGGTGTATAGAACAACGTGCAAGAAATTGATGGGACAAACACCTTTCCGGTTAGTCTATGGCACGAAAGTTGTAATGCCGATAGAATACATTGTACCTAGTCTACGAATAGTAGCACTCACAGGCATGACTGACCGTAAAGCTCTAGAAGAAAGGCTCACGTAATTAGAAGAACTCAAGGAAGAACGGTTTCTGGATGGATTTCATTAGTAGGTACAAAAGTAGCAAGAAAATTCCTGGCACGACCACCATATCAAGTTGTGCACCTTCAACGTAAATGACTTAATGTTGCTGTATGACAGCAAGTTTGAAAAATTTCTGAGAAAATTCAGAATGCACTGGCTGGGACCATATGTGGTTAAGGAGGTCATAGACAAAGGTGTGGTCTAGCTAGTCAAGCTAAATGGAGAACCCTTCCAAGGCAAAGTAAACGATAGTCACTTGAAACACTACACAGGTGGGTCAGCACTCCGACTAACTGATCGAAGCATAGTCTTCATGACCCAAGGAGCCAGATAAGGGCACGGGACCATAAACACATGCAACAGATGCTGATACCAAGGTAAGGACATAATTCAGACGTGGATGATTCAGAAGCAAGAATGCAACAGGTCCAACAAATCGTAGAACAATGCGCCATGGACCTCCTAGCAGTATGGGACCAGTTGGAGGGGCTCCGCACCAAGATCATATCACTAATAGAGTGACTCAGGATGAGTCACGATGATTGTGTTGGGGGCCTGTTGGGCATGGAATCCCCCCATAACATGTCTTGGGGCTCAAAGCCCATGTTTTGGTCAAATGTATTGTAAAACTCCGCGAATTGCGGGCACAGAGCGCAAAGTATAGGTTAAGTCATAGGGTTGTCCACCCTAAGTATTGTTATGCAATGTAATGTCATGTTGGCCTACCCATGGTCCGCGGACCATGGGGTTGTATAAATAGAGTGAGGCTCTAAGTTGTAAAGATAGTGAATTAGAGAAATAGATGAAGACGAATGGTTCAAGAATAGAGTAAGAGTCTAAGTGTATAGGGTCATCATAGTAGGAAGAGGCTTTGCAGCTGAGCATGTTGAGGCCTAGTAGAGTCCATAGCTGAGTGCATGGACCCCTGCAGCTGAGTGCTCAGGGTGGTGTCGAATCTGTAATCTGGAATGAAGAATAATAAAGAGAATTTGAATCCAATTTCTATGCATCTTCTTATGTATTGGCTTCTTTACATTTATATTGTTTTGTTTATTGCGCACACTTATATGATTACTGGATATACTACTAATTATCACTACTCTTACACAAATAAGTTAATTAATTGGGTAATAACATGTTAAATAGGAAGGAACTTGGGTATAATATGGCTCGTGCCCTGAGTAAGGCTGCACAAAGGCAACATCTCAGGTTGCGAAGGACTAATAGCTACACGTAGCAATGTGCATGTAAGGTCAACCTGTAGACCTCTAGAAGCTCATCAGACATCCCCAGGGTCCAGAAACGTGGTTCTAGCACCCTCCCATACTACTTCGGGTGAGACCTCTATCCACACTCCACAAACTATTGCTGAAAGGGCCAATAGTACTGGAATCACCTCTGAATCTGGGTCAGGCCCATACAAGCCAATAGTCATCATTTTATGGTTTCTTTAGTAAGCTTGCTACTATGATGATTCTCTAAAGAGCACTGCAACAACCATGGGATTCCTCCTGAACTTGACACATCAACCATATCAATGCTATCCTAATTACCATCATAGCTAGGCTAGGGAACATCAAATCCAACATATGGTGTGACAAGAATCCATGCTAGTCTAATTGACATCAATGCTAACACTCCTGCCAATAGTTAGATAATCCTAGCAAACAACACATCTCCCAGCATGATTGTTGACATCAATGCCAACATACTTGTAGATACCTTCACTAGGCCACTAGTTGTCCAAACGATGCCAACTATCTAATAGCCCTATGAAACAATATTGAAAATATACAAACTATGACACTCTAAGTACCACCAAAACTCCTATGTGAGTTATGTCATGCAAGGTAAGTGTCCATAAGTTGGTATTGCAATATAACACATTAAAATTCAAACTAATTAGATCATTATTTATATAAAATAAAGAATATGGAAATAAATTATATTGAACGACATTTTTAATTACATATATGCATGAATCTAATAACCTCAATCATGTCCAAATGCAAGCTCGATAAGATGGGGCTTTAATCATGAATATGGTTTTGGTTCTCCCCTGCCTATGGCTTCTTAATTGGGGCCTACATCGATGGATTTGCATCATCTGTGCCTCTAAACCTAGCATCCCACTCATGTCTCCACATAATAGTGGCATCAGATACACTCTCCATATGGGCCTATGTACACAATGGCAAGGAAAATTTTTAATTAGTCTACAAATTAATTAGCATATTTATGTAACCTAAAAAAAAAAATTGAAATATTAGGAATATTTTTTCTACCTCAATTGTTGGTCTATGTGGTTGTACATAATGTATCTCCTCCACATTAGTGAACATATTATAGGGTGGAGGTGGAGGTGGAGGAGAATCCATGCAAATAGGCTTTGGTTGTGGATGCCATGGCTATTCAACTACCTCATCGGATGACCTCATAAGCTCATTTGTGTAACTAGGACTAGTCTACATGTTAGTATGAACTTATTAATATAAATGCAATCTAATACAAACTAGAAATTTTGATATAAATATTTATGAATAATTTGAGAATAAGTGTCAAAAGTTTCGTATATATATGTACCTAGTCTATGTCATGTAGGTCATGCACCCTCCAAGTCTCATGAATCGCATCATGATACATACATGTATGTGTCAAAATCTAGTCAAAGGGTGAACTCGCAAGAAATGCATCATCATATAAGGGAACTAGTGGGTCATGAGGTAGTGGTAGTGGTCTCTTAATCTATCCATCTAATGCAACATGAACACTAGACAATAACGCTCACATGTTGTTTGCAATAGTCTTCCGTGTCTCACCACCAAGCTGTGACAACTACTCTAGCTCTGTCAGTAATACCAAGCTCTAAGATGGTAGTGGCAAAAATCTCAGAGGTTGTGGTACTTTCCAAAGGCCCCTACGAGCCCCCTTGGGCTCATAGGTACGTCCCATGCTAGTACCATAAAAATGAGATCCAATATCAGTGTAATTTGGGCTCATATGTAACACAAACTTTGCATATAAATGCTTAGAAAAATAATGGTGACCTAGTAATGGTGTTGGGTGTGGAGCCTTATTATCTTCATTATTCAGAGGTATCACTGCACTAGACCCCAGTTCTTAATGTGACAGTAACACAACCCATAATATTTTCACTGCAAGGGGGGTCCAGGGGGGGAGTTGCGATCTTTGGGAGCCCCCCCCTAGCGGGGGATCGGAGATAGTGCCCTCTAATCTAAAAATAGATGTAAAATTGCCTTGTAAAATGTTGTAAGTTCGTAGTCAATATGGTTCGTTCATTAGGTGGAGATATAACGGCAGAAGTTATGTTTAATTTAGGGTTTTTTCCCAAGAAGGAAACCCCTCACTATAAATGAGGGAATCTTATTGCGTCTCTGTAGATCTGTATTCTGGGTGAGAAAGAGAGAGGAGATTGTGTTAGAGCGAAGAGGGAATTACAACGGCTCTGTTGTAGGTTGTATCTCTTCATTTTGTTGGATAATATAAAAGGAAAGACTAGTTGTTTCTCCGTGGACGTAGCCCAAATTGGGTGAACCAGGTATATCTCTGTCTCTCTCGTTTCATGTGTTTTTTATGTTTATATTACTGAAATATATTTCATGTGTTCCATTGCTTTGTAATATACAATCTTCTAACAAATGGTTGGGGAAATTTCCCCAAACTCCAATGAATCTATCATACATGAAAGCAATTGCATGAACAATACTAAAATATTTCAGTGGAATCGGACCTTTATTTTTAGCAGGGAGATTTATAGATATGTCAAAAAACTTCCCACGAACATCATGTTAAGTTTTCATAGGGATACAGTTGTTCTTTTCTTTGACAATTCATTTCATCATTAATACATTAATTTCACCCCATATCATCATTACATTTTTCAAATCTAAATAATTATTCATCAGCATATGCAGTTATATAGAAAGAACAACATCATCATCATCAATGTAGTAGAACATAAAGGAACAATAGAAGAAAATCATGCACACACATAGAGATGCGAGGATTGGTCGACGACTAGGGAGAAACCCACTATGGGGAAAACTCTTGAAAATATTTTTCTTCTTAAATCATCATCATATGATTTAGAAAAAGACAGTACAATTATTCATAACTTTATCTATCCAAGAAAACAACTATGATATCCATGAAACAATTCTAATCATGCTTAATAACAAAAACCTGATTTTGATGATTGTAATATGTTGTCAATGACTATAAACAACTGTTGGATACTAGTGTCACTGTGTTGAACAATGCTGAAAACAAAGCAGAAACTTTAGAATACAAAAATCTCATCCAAGAGTCTCAGATACAGGGAAGAGGAGTTTTGCAAGCATCTATAACAAATCTGAATGTTCTATGTATAACAGCATGACTATTTCCGGAAAAGATCTAGATACTCTCAAGTGAATTGGATGAGGGCGTTCAGGGTCAAACACACCCATACCTGATTCAAGACCTGTATGCTCTCCTAAGGCTATTCTGCGAGTGTCTATGGAATTCCAAACACTCTCAGGACTACTCTATGTGAGCGTGTGAGGACTAATACAACCCGATCTAACACTCAAGCCCTCAACGCTCCCATAACTCACTATTCTAGCATCCAATGCTCCCTAGACTCTCCCATAAGCTTGTGTGCCAGTGTCCATGGACTAAAATGTCCATTTCTATGTGAGAATCTGGAGATCAGTAAACCCTATGTTAGAGTGAACCTTACACCTGTGATTTCGAACCCTTTCACGAAATGTTTCCGCTGAAACTGTGTGAACCACGACAATAATAGAAAAGAATATATCTTGATTGAATGTTTCCAAATGAGGTTGAGGTCTCTTCCATTTATAGGATTTCATGAGTGTCCACTTGGGGTTAAGGCCAATCTAAGAAGTTACCCGTGTGGTTAGGGCCAACCCATTCCATAATACATGTACAAGCAAAAAATTCATAACTCAACTTTCGCTTGACCAAATTTGGTGATATTTAGGTTGATTTTGGTCCTCTCAAAAAGGGAGATCTAATGAAATAATAATATTTTTCATTTTAGTTTTCCAAGGTGCAATTTCACTACAGTTGAAAAAATTAACACTCCCTCTCAACTAGGGAGAATTCCACCTGCCAATATTTGTCCATCGATCAATATTCTATTCTAGAATCTTCAAGTGTCATCACGTATCATCATGGATCATCTCTGTCATGTAATCATTGTGTCATGTCCAATATCTAGTGTCTCATCATTACAAATCATCATTGTACATCTCAATATATCCTTTTCTTATTCATGCTTATCTCTTGATTATTCCTGCTTGTATGTTGAACATTCTTGGTTATAGAAGAAGAAGAATTTGTTACCAGAGGGGAGTTCAAGTTACCACCCTCTATCCATCAGCCTTCTACCTCGAATCTCTGCCAATGGGCTGCTACCCAAAATATCATCATCGATCATTATTAGAGGCCATACCATCAAGGAGCACATCTCAACCTAGAACCACATTGGGGAGCACATATCGACCCAAAATATCATGAGGTAGTTATAACTCTACAATCCCATATCGATTAATAAAATATCCAAACAAATAGGGGAGAAAATCCTTGAATCTAGAATCTCATCAGGGATCTTACCCTCAACCCAAAATCTCATCGGGGAGCTTACCCTCGACCTGTAATCTCAAAATGGGAGTAACTTTCAACCCAATCCTATTTCCTACGGATCTTCTCAACAATGAATCTTAGTAGTCATGTGGTAGAACTCTTGCATCATAATCACCTTGGTTTGTATACCCCCAACTACAATCTCAACTCATTGGCCAAATGAGGAGTGGTATTCCCAACAAGCCTTTATTGTGGGTATGATGCCAACTAGGGTATACTCTATAAATACCAAACCTAGGGGCAACATTCTCTGACCCTATAAACATAGGGGAGCCATATCCTCAACCCTATGGGTAACATATTGGGGTAACACCCTATTGTCCAGAGTTCCCTCAACCCTAGGAGCCCTCCATCTCAATTCATCACCCTGGGAGCTCAAACAGGGAGGAAGAGTTGGCTCAGTGTCCTTGATCAACACTGCTCTCATCATACTCAACTCTGGTATCATCTTGCGTCAATAGCAGTTGTTTCATGTTCGTATAGAACATCAAATCAAATATCATGTCAGATCATATAAAATCATATAAATCACAAAAGGATATCATAATCATCCTCCCTCTCAAGGAGGTGTTGACCACAAGCCTAAGCTTGTATCAAACAACTACACTCTCTCAATGTATGAGAGTATCTCGGTCCCATCTATAAATATGGGACTTCCTACCAATTAGATCTCACTCTATGTCATCACAATGAATTCATGTCATATCCATATCATGCTCAAACAATTATATAAGCATATTCTTCGTCTTGCCTCACAACTATCCATGCTAGCAACATCATATTCATCCTTAATCGTACTATGGACCTTTAATCCAAGATATCATTGCAAATCGAAAGAAACACCTAAATGTTCTTATCAACAATAATCTCAAAAATCAAGAATACATTCATGCAATCACATATCATAGGAGAAATATCTCATCATAAGAAATAGAAAACCTCATCTAGATATTTCAAAGGATGCTTGACGACAACTCTATGTGAGTGAAGAAACTCCATCATGAATTTATTCAGGTTCTATGCACATCATACATATACATTTGGATGTTTAAAATGGAACATCAATGCTTCAAACAATTGTCAAATGCCATGTCAAGTTCAACAACATCTTCAACTTCAAATCAGAGTATCCAAGGATTTTCATTTTCATTATTCTAAAACATTTTCCAATACCTTTGCAATAAATAATTTCTTTTCCAAATTCCATAAATTGATTCTTCATACCATGGTACATCATTTCGATCTTTAGAGGCCATCTCCCTCTGACTTAGATCATTAAAGGCTAATCACCTATCAAGGCAAGACCATGAGGATATAAAATTAAAACCACAGTCAAAATCAACACCATACCTTGGAACTCATCATCCTGACTTCATCAGATAGCAATCAAACATAGACATATCTAAATCAGGAAGCTTTCTTCATGCAATGATCTAAGAATAATTCCGTACAAATCTAGCATAATCAACCTTAAATAGATCAATGTTTGATCCAAAATGGATCCATTTACCCTCTAAGTCTTCAAAAATCCTCTAAAAGATCAAAAGTATCACATAATCAAACCTTCACAAAATAGGAGAAAATGCTATAGGGAGCTAAATACACCAGGAAAGCATTGAAAAACAAAGTAGTGGAGGCTTGAACAGGGAATGCACAATAGTTGTCAAATCTGGCCAATCAATGGTCCAGATCTAATCGGCGAATCACAATTAGCAGTGGCAATTGAAAGATATCGACGGAGACTATACAAATGTTGCGATAGAAATCAATAGGGTCAACAGGGACCATCGATCAAGCGTGCAGATCAATGACCCACGTTGCATTGCAGAAACGCTATCAGAAAATACAAAGAGCGCTTACAACTGCCCGGGGCATGAGTGATATGCGATTGTGATTAATCGCATCGTGATATTGCAATCAGAGAAACACCATGGAGCGGGGCTTATACACATGTATATGTTCGATGTGATTAGCCAAACCCAATGGCTATATAAACATTATTGCATAAGACTTGAGATCTGCAGAAAGGCATTTTGTAATGTTTTTTCGTATATCTCGAAACAGCACTGATGCAATAAAGCCCAGACCCGAAGGGGTTTGGGAATGAAATGCATATCGTTTCAAGTCCAAAGGAAGCCATTTTTACGTTATTTTTAGTGTTTTTACGTATTTACAAAATACTGAGGGAAACCTTGGAACAAAGCCGAAGCGACTTGCAATGGCAATTGAGGATGAACCCGATAGGAGAATAGACTAGATCATAGAAAATTTTAGGGGCGAATGTTCGCCCTTTGGCGAAATTAAGGGGTTTTAAATTTTAGTGGGCGAATATTTTGTATCTTAGTACATTTTTACAAATCACCTCAAATAGCCCACCTTATTTTAAGGGAGAGGGTAAAAAAGGTAAATTTAGCCCTTGAAATTAGGAGTTACAACCTTCCATTGGCCCATTTTCAAGAATAAGTTTTATTTAAGTGAATCCATTCGCCCATTTTCAAGAATATGTTTTATTTAAGTGAATCCTATGGCCCAAATACCTTACTTATAAAAGAGGTATCGTATATTAATAAAAATATAAATAAATGAGAAGTATGGTAAATAAATAAAACATTTTTTATATTAACTCCATAAGTCACCTTATATACATACAAGGGTGTAAACAAATAAAAATATAAGTAAAGTGGAG